>JAIWVJ010000024.1:0-174437 GCA_024322285.1 Musa beccarii
CTCATTATATATATTAATGAGCTATGAGCCAGTCCTGTATTTGAGTTTAGAGTTTATGTTTCCATTCCTGTTTTACTCGCCGCAACAAGTCAAGTTTCTGGGAGTTCATCTTTTGCTCGAGTATACTTTTAGAATTCAAGTAAGCAGCAAGACGTTCTGTTCGAGTGTTTGCGGTAAGAGAAAGAAATAAGCTAAAGCAGTGAGGTTTAAATCAAAGTAAGCAGTAAGTGATAAGTAAGCATAAGTTCTCAAGTCAAGTGTGGAGGCATAATAAAGTAAAGTCAGAAAGTCAAAAAGTACTTTCAAGTCAAAAGTCAAGTCAGAAAGCTGCTAGTTACAGAAAGCTGTAAGTTGGATGTCCTATTACGAAGAGACTCTCCTGAAACTAGAAAATACCACGCTGGAGCATTATGTTGTTGGGCCATCATCAAAGTAAAGGCAAATAGTTCAGTGTTTCATAAGTTCCTCTGGTCGACAGCACTATCCCCGCTCCGCCCTTGCACTATCCCCGCTCCGCCCTTGCACTATCCCATCCCCGCCCGTTACTACACTCCGTTAGCAATGAATGAAATGTTGAACAGAGACATATATATAGGTTCAATTTAGCAAAAAGGTAGAACTCTTTGTCAGTTAAGGGAATGAGGGGAACTTAGTTCTGAACAAAACAAGGGGTGCTAAAGGAAAGGAAGCTGCTAGGTCAAGTGGTGCAAGATGGATTCTTTGAGAACAACGCTTTGAGTGCGAGAGATAGTCACAAGATAGATGTGAAGAAGAATCATTAAAGCGCTAAGTGGTACAAAAGTGCAGTGTCAATGAGGATACAGGCGCAAAGAGATCAGCTGCAATTAGATATAGAATTTAGTAAGATTAGAAAGATCTATACGATCAAGGTGTTGGCGCCCAGAAGCTAAGCTATATCAAGAGTAGGAACGAACCATATCTGAAGTAAACTTCATGTCCCGCTCTTATAAAGTAAAGGAAGCCGAATCCTAAGCAAAGCCATCTTCTAGACTAACTTAAGCGCTCGGCTCTAAAGATTAAATGGAATTCTTAACTCAAAGTAGACCAGAGAGTTATGTTGCGGTAAGTTAACCAAACCTGTATCTGGGGGGTGCCAGTAAAAGCTAAAGTAAGGTAAGCTGCGGATTCTATCTCTCTAAGACACCTTGGGCTACAGGCAATAAAATCCGTCTATTCTTCTGCTGACCCCTTCTTATGTTGAAACGGATTCTGAACTAGCTTCTGAACTTGTCGACTTATCACTTGTAGAACTGAACCGAAATCTGAATTAAGTCGCACCGCTACCTCACTCGCACTCGAACCAGCTTTGCGAGCTAGAGCGGGACAACACAGAGACCTGAGCTCGGACTCAACTTTATGAAATCAAATAGGCAAACATCCATTTCCATTTCTATTTATTAAAGCTACAGCATAATATCCTGATTCTCTTTCGACTGTGCTTTCTTACTTAGGGGCGGAGTAAACTAATCATTCCACAATTGAAACTAAAGGAATTGACACCGGAACTGGCCATTCTCCACTCCTATACTTTGTTTGAGCTACAGCGGCGGAATCAGGCAATTATCGTTGTTTAACATGGGTTCAACTCCTCTTATAGCTAATCAAACTATCTTGCCTCCCTAATAGATGTTACACTACATTTGAGCCTAACATCTTACTTGCTTGTTCCTAATACAGAGTGAGATTCTTCTTACCGCAGCAAAGCCTGTACTCTCTCTTGAAAACGGAGAATCTTTCTTGCACCTAAGCATTCTGTCCTCTCTTTATAGTAGATGATATACGACAACAACACTTGAAACCCGAACTCTCTTCCTGTAAGCGCACAGCTTAAGATATTGACCTACTCCCCCGACTGTGGCTTATGATTCATAAGATTTGATTGATCCCCAGCTTCTTTATACGATGACTCAGCAATTCACTGTAAGGAATTAACCTGTTTTCTAGAACTGGAACAAAACTGGAGCAGACGTTGGCACTGCTGATTCGAATGATGCTTATAATACCTACTCTGGCTTCTGCCTTTGTCCTAACCCAATTGATAGTTAAGGGTGGAGCTGCCTCTTTGCTATATGAGTAGGTGTTTTACCTCTTTGAACATGGGATGGATGATGTTGGCACCTGCGCTCAAGTACTTTACTCAATTGCAATAAAGGGGGATCTACGAGTTAATTCAATGTTGTGCTATATGAGTCGTTGTTTTACCTTTGTTCTATATGCATATAGGGTCAAAAACTCGTCAACTTAATAGCTCACACTGCTTAAAAGAAATGCATCTGTCACTTAGAAGGCGAACTCAAACATCAATTTCTTACTCTGCAAACGGATACAACTGGGTTAGGCCGAGAATGAGTGTCGAACCTTGTGTGGGCTCTAAGAAGAAGATATAGGAGATGAAAGGGGCTCTGCGCTATAACTGTGAAAAGATTTGGAAGGTTCCATTGCCAACATACCTTCTTTCGGTAGCAATGCTCTGTTGTTCATAATTGGATAGCTCCAGCCCCACTCCTCTTTCCTTTCGCCTTAACCGCTACGTGTAAGTGAATGGTCTATTGGCGCTATAGGACCTTCTATTCTAATATTAATATATATGTGGAGTAGGAATACCCTATTCATACTTGAGAAATACAAAAGAAGACTTTCCTTTCGATAACAAGCTTAGGAATAAGCAGGATCATCGTTAGGATCATAAGACGTAAGTGTTAGTGAGCCCGGGTATAGAAGAGCTGGGTAGTAAACAGGGCGCGAATTCTTTGTTTACTTAAGATCAACTGCCCCCGAAAGATTCCATTAAGTATTTGTTGAACAGCTTGACTCGGATAAGCAAGACTAAGTGCGGAAATATCCACTTGCGAGTTCCGTTCCAGAAGATAAGTCCACAAGATCAGAAGCAGTTTCAAGGAGGAGTCTCCCGGGACAGAAAGAAGAGTTTAGAGCCAACACCCATAAGTACTCTAAATTAGGGTTCTTCGGCGCAAAGATCTGAGACTGCCAGAGAAATGTCCTGTTATTGTTGCCTAACTTCTATTAACGGGATAATTGCCTGTTCCCAAGCAAGCAGGAAGAAGAGCGGCCCTGCCTAGACACGAGGAACTACTGACGCTCGAGATTAGGACTTGGTTATAACTCATTATAATGAGTTATTCCCTGTTGCTACCGCACACGAGAACAGGTATTGTAATTACTTCGTAATAACTGTTATTGGCTGCCGCGCAACGAGAACTCCTACCGCTTAACATTAGTAGTGGCTTGGCCGCCCTAGATACCCGCTTTTGCCACCTATCAGGACTTACCCCTTACTTACCTAGCTCGAGCTCTAGACCTATCCTTTCTTTCCCGCCTTTGCTTCTTGTATTTCACCTATTCTTTCTATTACTTGCTTCGAGTCTACCAATAACCACTTTTCCACTTTGACCTACAGCCTGTAAGCCTGCCATTCCTTTAATTGAGTTTGAGTCACCAAGCCACTACTACAGGGAAGAGTGAAGTGCCCTATAAAAAGAACACTCAAATGGTTTCTTCAGTGCCAATGCTATATTCATATGAGAAATATAAGTAAATAGAAGTATAATTTGTATAATAAATAGAAGATAATAGATAAGGTGCTGAAAGTGAAATAAAAGAGAGAATTGACTCTTAGACTGAGCCGAAGCCACAAAGCAAAGAATGAATGGATATACTTTAATAATGAGCAATGTGTGAAGGTTACTCAGATCAACCCCAACGAAACTAAGTAGTCGTGTTGGAATGGACGATATAACTAGAAAACAAGTCAGAATGCGCGACACCACCAGTGAACAGTCGGGGAAACTTTAGCATTACATTAGTTTCTACTTGGCGGGATCGAACAAGAACCGCACAGGGATTTGATTTACGAGCACAGGATCAACAATAACAATAAGGGCGCGGGTAGGGTCAAAGATGCTTTTTTCTCTAAGGCACGTTCCTAAAGTCACATCAATAAGCCTGCCGAGGAGCACCAACAACCCATTCCGTGAGCGGTCATTCGCTCGGTCTTCGGGCGTAATTAACTTAGTGTTCGGGGACCATTGGGCATTCTTCGTTTAGTATCGCTCATTCATAGTAGGGCCATAGCTCTGGCATCGAATGTACTTCGTTCATTGTTCGTTCGTTCGGTCGGTCGTGCACACATTAATTCTTCTAGGGGTCATTAATTCATCCAGTCAGTTAGGCGGGGGCCGGCCATTCACTCACTAATTCTGCTAGGTCATCCGTTCAGTCCGAAAGTAGCATCAATCGATCTTTTCTAGTAACACATAACATAAGTCTGTGTCTAGTTGCTCTGTGTCTAGTTTCAAGGTATGGCTACTCTGGTAAGAAGAAAGCTTTTCCCCCAGGCATTCATTCTTGAAGAAGTTAAGCGCATTCTCTATTCTTATTCGGTAGGAGCAATATTAGCACCATATCCGTATTGGTATCCTTAGGGCCAAGGTAGCAATGAACACTATATTGCATGTATCCACAGAAAAGCTACCCTACTATAGCGCTTGTATCAATATAAATAGAGAAATGACCCCACTACATTGCTTGCATCAATAGAAGAACGACTCTATACTCTCTTTTGACAGTGCTCATGTTATTCTTAGAAGATAGTTAGTTTCGTATGGCACACCGCTACCCTATTGATTGAAACCAAACCCTAGCACAACATACAACAAACAAAAAGTAACTACGGTAGGGGTACGGCGACATCGCGCATGCATTGAGGGGTAATAGGACATTCATCGCACATTCAACGGGGGGCGGGTCCAGCGCGCGCGCATAGCAGGGCCATAGCAAATTAACCCATGCAACGAAGGTCCCCTGGCATAGAAGGTTTTACCTCGGGCATTGTTCGGTCGGTCGTGCTACCACTTCATTACATATCAATACAAGTTAACTGAAGAATCAATAACGTGGTGGAAAAGAATCATTTATACAAATAAGTGAATGGAATACCTAATTCAAAGAAGAAAAAGCAGCACAACGGGAATTCACTAATGCCCAAAGTGTTCAAGAATATTTGGACTGCCGCGTAACACGAACTAAGGCGGGTGCGCGAACGAGTGTCGTTTCTGTTCTCAAGTAAAGTGTTCTGGTAAAGAAGAGACAACTGGCGTATCAGTATTCGGAAGGGAAGAAGATAGTACTTATAAAGCTCCTGTTAGCGCCCGCTCACAAGTGTACTTAATCGAAAGAAACAGCTGTTACTTACTTGACCTTTTTACTTTGAGCTGTAGGTTTAGTGTGAAGCTACCTATCTTATTATTCTTTCCAATACAATAAAGAGAAGTCAATTCATTTTCATTTAGCGTGCATAGTATAGGTCAGAGTAAACAAATGCTAGAAAAGAGTCAATGGTCGCTGAACCATCAAGGGAAAAAAGAGAATCAGCTGCCCGCGGTTCCCCTCAAGTGAAGTTGAGTCTCGTCTAGATATTGTGGTAATTATTGAAGAATAGGCTCTGGTTTGGGTTCATAAAGTTTT
This sequence comes from Musa beccarii, assembly GCA_024322285.1. NCBI lineage: Eukaryota > Viridiplantae > Streptophyta > Magnoliopsida > Zingiberales > Musaceae > Musa > Musa beccarii. The sequence goes on from JAIWVJ010000024.1 coordinate 5,506, forward strand.
GTTACTGGCTTTGAGTCGAGGTGTACTTCCTCGGGTCTCAGTAAGGGAGTGAGTCACGTTCGAGCTAGGTTCTCCGTCTCTGTCCGTGTTGGGAGTTCGTCTTCAAGTCGAGTAAGGGTAATAGAAAAGTAAAGGCTTTGCAGCGCTAAGTGGTCCAACCCCAAGCATGAAAGAGGTTAGGATTATTCTTCAAGTATGGAGTCTGAAGCAGTTACAGGTTTCGGTAGTGATTGTGTTGTTGGTGCTCTACTCTAGCTCCTTTTCTATAAGTTCTACTTGTTTGCGCTAACAGAAAGGGCGAGAACAAAACAGGAATCAGGAATTACACTTTATGATGCGCTTGAGCTTGCTGGTCCTACTGTTGTTGCAAGAGGCTTTCAGCACCTTTATTTTGCTTGTTGTTGTGAGGAGATTTCTCTCAGTTTTACCTCCGTATCCCAGCCTTATATAGTCTTTAATAGAATAGTATATCATAACTAATCTAATTCAATTCGCTAACATCACTATCACTACTCCTGAGCCTTGAAAGTCAAGTAAAGGGTCCGAAGGAGGCAGAGCAAAGAGAAAAGGAAAGGTATTAATAAGGAGTAGAAGAATAACCTGTAGAAAGGAGAGTACCAGCTATAGTATTGGGAGAGTACCAGCTAGTATTTGATTCTTCTTATGCCCTTATTGGACCTAGCATTCTATGCAATGCAACAAGGGATGCTAAAGTGGAGTTCAAAGAAAGAAACGCAAAAGGAAGGATACAGTTCTAGGGCACGCTCGAGAAGAAGAATGATGTTTACTTAGAAGAATTATGTTGACTTAACGCGGGCACAACAGTTAGGTGCCTGGGGCAGTAGTAAACAATTGTTCAAAGTAGCCGTTTCCGCCTTGTATGCTCCGATTTGATCCTTGCGTGGACGAGTGAGTGTGCTTCTCTCAGGCCCGGTGCACCCACTCATTCATAGAGGAGGTAGTTATAGGTTTCCACCAAGCAAACACAGGTTTAGGTGCTGCAAAGTAAGGATCCCCGGACCAGTAGCTACATAATGAATAGAAACAGTGAAAGTTTCAAAGCAGGCAGCTACAGCATACAAGTAAGTAGTAGGGCTTTCAGACAAGGGTTTTAGTTTTCGAGCTAGGGAAGCAAAGATCAGATCAGTAACTACAGGCTCATAGGCACCAGTTGAAGAGTTTTGTTCCCCGGGTTGAGTTGTTGTATTAGTATCCCTAGTCTCATTCTTTTCTTTGTACTTCAGTATTAGAGGTCAATGTTTTATTCCCTAGTTCCGGATTCGTTTTTTGACTTATGAGTGGAATTGCTATTTTCTCATTATAGTCGTTGTAGGCATTCATCGTTGTTGGGGCACTGTTCCATTCTTTCAGTACAGCAGCTAAGTCTTATGAACAGTATTTTTCTGCTTTTACTTATTGACTCAATTCCTTATTCAGAGTCTTATAAGGTGTAGGCGCATACTAGCAATAAAAGTAGGGGTCCAATGCTGTAGTGAAAGTCAACCCATCAATACAGAATGAAAGGTGGGGAAGGACATCCTTAAAGGCAGTAGTGCAAACCTTAGTGACGAGTTTGAGTATTGTTAGCAGTGGAATAAGCCCTATCTATAAGGGAATAGCAGACCTTGAGTTGGTAGTAAAAGGATGGTAGTCAGGAGTGCAAAAGGGGAGAGGCAGGCTTGTAGTTGAGCTAAGCAGCAATAAGAGTACTGAGAGGCTGCCTTGGAGACAAGAAAGACAGACTTCTTATAAGGAGTGGAAGCCTAACCTTTAGGGCAAGGTGCGAGGAGGGAGTATCCGAATTTCGTTCATAGGTAGTAAGGCTTAGGTAAAGGAGAAGGTAGACTAGTCGTTTGGGTTGGTCAAGAAGTAGTTTTTGGATTCCCTTTTTTAGTTGAAGTACGAGAAGCAATACCCTTATTCTATATCCCTTGTCTCATTCTTATTAGTAGTCGTTTTCTTCTGTATTGCCTGTCCGGGTATCAATCAAGTCAAGTAGAAAGGTAATCAGCTGCTACTATAATAAATGGTCAGGGAAAGTTCAATTCCAATTCTAAGGGTGATTTAGTTTCAAGATAAGTTTTCAAGATAAGTTTCATAATATCTTACTGGCAACGAGGGGTGTTGGTCAGAATAAAGTAAAGAATCTGGCTTTGGAGCGGGAAGTAAAGATGTAGTTCAAGGATCATAAGAATAATAAGGATCCGCATAACAATCCAATGGCAGTGGTTAAAGAATGAGTTCCGAGGTTATTATTTGGATTCCCGCTTTATAGATTAAGTCTTGGAAACATTAGTTACAGCCTGAGAAGTAGCAAGGTCTTCCCAGTTTCGAGTTAAGGTATTGTTAGCGGTGGGTTCAATCCCGAGTTAGTTGTTGGGGAGTTAAAGACAGGAAAGGCTGCCTTGGCAACCAGTAAAGTAAGCCTGAGATGTAGTAAAGTAAGCCCGAGAGCCAGTATAGCAGGGTTTGATTAAACGAATATTGCATTAAGCCTTATTGTAATTAGAGCAAGCCCATTTCGAGTATCAAGGTTCTAATTGCTTTGTTTGATTCCTTCAGGTATTGTTTTGATTCTTGTAGTTAGCAGTGGTAGACTCAAAGCACAGAAAGTCAGGCCGGTAGCCGAGTAAGTAAAAGACTATGGGTGTGTGGGGCTCGGCTGGGGTTTTCAAACAAGTAAAGTAAGAACGAGTCCTTTTGGGGGGATCAGATGCCGGGGGTGAAGAAGAGATGAACCAACCCCTAGTGCTCCTTACTTTAAGAATTGAGTTATATACTTCCTAGGCCTTGTTTCTAAGGGCAGCGAAGATGGCTATATTCTTTCTTGCCTATTATACGTTGCTTGTTCCAGATGGCCGAGTAAACACCGAGTATTAGGCTTGAAACACCTGAACTAGATGGAGAGTGCTTTCCGAGATACCCGCCTTAACCTGACTTTAGAACTGTTGATTCGAGAGACCCGACCTCTTGCTACAATACCTATGAATTGAACCCTGCTGGCTCCGTAGTTTCTTGTCTCTTCTACTTACTATAATAATGTGACTGGTACCTCTAGGACTTCTCCCACTAACTAGAGCAATTGAACCACTGGCCACGCAACTACTTCAGAATGGAATGGAAGCGGTTTCAAGATCATCAGCCGGGCGGATAAGCTTTTTAGCCCATTAATGAAAAGCCGGGTATTAGAAACCTATGATTGTAGAGTAGTTGAAGCGGAAGAACTGAGGAAGCTAGATGCAGAAGATTTGTCATATCCATTCCCTTACTTATACTAAGGTGAAGAATCAAATCTAAAGTCAGCTGTTAGATCAGTTCCTGTTGTAGTTCCCGTTGTTGGCAACGAGTCTCTTTCTGTTCGAGATCTCTGTTTTATGAAAGAATCAAGAATATGGTTTCCTTACCGCCACTCCTATAGTTATAAGTAGTGGTTTCCTTAGCGCTATTCCTCATGTTAAAAATACTAATTGACTTACAACAACAAGAACAGTGGCTTAAACACCGGAAACCAGATTGAGAGTGCTTTTTAAGATCGAGCATATATCTATAAGGAATTAGAGGTGGCTGCACCTACAACAGAACCCTCAAGGGGCCAAGCTACTATCTATACTGGAGGAGAACTACCCTGTGCTGTGCTGGATCGGGTGTTGGTGAAGAAGCGGGAAGTTAATTAGTTTCCCAGGCAATAAAATAAGAGTAGAGGTCGGCTAAAGGTATTCTGTTGGATCCATAGAGCAAGAGGAGAGTGAAATCAAAGAGCCATAGGAGAGAGAAAAGCACATGAGTTAAGTTCAAAGAGCCAGAGGTGGATTAGAAAGCAGCTTGCTCAATTCTGTAATGCCAGTTTGATTCTTTAGTGAGTTCAGTTATTGGCTTGACATAGGAAGAAAGGGGTAAAATCACTATTTGTCTGTCCTTCCGAAGCGAGGTGCTGAAAGCCGAAGTAAAGTAGAGTCTCCTTCCGTGCCAGTGTTGTCTATGAGAGAATCAACCGTGAAAAAGTGAGCTGGTAGAGCAGTTTCAATAGAAGAATGCTGGATCATAATAAGGATAAGAAGCTGAGCTAAGCTAAAGCCGAAGCTGGTAAAGAATCATCTAAAACAGAAGTCTGCAGGATGTCGATATTAGGGATTCCTTAGACAACTAAGGTAAAGAACCGGAACTGGCTTTGATGCGAGGGAAAGTAAAGGCTTTGAAGCGAGGGCAGCGAAGCTAGCGAAGATGGCTATAGTAATATATATCGTTATTATTTGTAATCACTTATAGAACCTTGTTTCGTGTATCTTTATGAAAGAGTTGAATCGTATGTTGAAGCCGAAGAAGGATATGCTGCTGGATAATAAGCAGTGCTAGTCAATTATTTATATGTTCGAAATGCAAGTGGAGTTTTGCTCTGGTCTGGGCTTTTCCTTTGCTTTAACCGACTAGTAATCATAATAGGGGTTATGACGCGCCCAGCAGCTACCTTTCATTCTATCTGTGCTTTCCCAAGTAGTGGTAGGCTTTCCCTTTGCTTAAAGAGTAGAGTAATAGAGTTCGGGTCTTCAAGTTCGGGTCTTGTTCCAGTTGAAAGAGAAGAAAAAGAATCATTTGCTAGGTATGACAGTTCTATTACGAATCATTTGCTAGGTATGACAGTTCTATTACTATATGAGGAGTAGTGGGAAGTCAACTCTAGGTTAGCAAGAAAGAAGTAAACGCGAAACAAGTAAACTAGTGAGGGGAGGACTTAGCTTCAACAGAACGCGACACCTCGCATCAAATAACACTTCGGGAAAGGAGGAGAGGATTTCAAAACCAAGGGAAAGGAGGCTATAGGTTATCGCTAGATAACCTATAGGGCTCTAAAGCATAAAAGTAAGAATGAAATGCAAACTTCATCATTAGCCGAGGGGGTTTACATTCTCACTTTATGACTTGAATCTACGAACACAGTTAGTTACCCGGATCTATATCTTCTCCTGCAACGACTTCTTGCACTAGCCTACTCAATCCTCTTAATTGTGTTCGAGCACTCAACTAAACTAAAAAGCCAGAGGTCACCCTCAAAGTAGGAGACAAGCAACAGAGCGCAGTCGTCATGGCGTCAGGAGTTCATTAATTCATTATTAATTTTCCTCTAGTCTCCTTGCCACCCTTTAGTCTAGTGCTATTAAATGAAAGTTCTAATTCAACTATAAAGTAGGAAAGCTAGAAGTAACCAAGAAATCCATAATTCTGTATGGGCCAATAAGACAAGCAGCCTGAATAAGTAAGGGCAGACAAGCAACAGAACAAGAACTAGAACTCGAAATGATTCTGCGTACGACTTAACCTCAATCGATTCTTCTAGTGCTATAACAAGACTCGAGCTAGTGCTGACAAACTCCATTCTTAACATTCATATGAAAACTGAAAACTGCTACTCCTCTGTCTAAGGCTCATTTGACTACTGCCAAGGATGCCACTGTTACTGATAATACTCGAAACCAGGCATTGATTACGAGGCACTAGGCTGTCAACAGTGCATAACGAGACTTAACCTAATAAATAAAGACTTGACTGTGCTGTGCAAAATCGGATTCTTTAACACTGACCTTGGAGCCTTACTTTCTGGGCTAGGTACCAAACCTATGTCTCCTGTGTTTTATTCTTACTTGAACTTCCCTTAAGTCTGGGTTTCACCCTGCCAACTACCAACTTGAAAGCTGTCTTTCCTGTCCCTAGGGCTGACTTTCCTTTCTATTGGTCTGTCACTCCCTCCCTCCATTTTGTAGTAGTAGCAGAATGGCTTAGAATCCTGTCTGCAAGTCCTGCTTGTGAGTTTTGGCCTCCCTCTTTAAGGTACCTCACTAAGATAGGGCAGAATTCCACTAAGCATTACTAGCTCCACTCTTGGGCTACTAAGGAAAATTCGGATGTTGTATTGTAGCTTCGATCCTATATACTTATGAGCTAATTCCTAGTTTGTAGTTTTTGTATTACTTGCCTTGCCCGTACCTGTTCATTTCTTATTTATAGTATTAAAAGAAGAAAAGTAAGGGATGGTCGGCTTAGACACCGGAAAGGCAGACTCACCCCTTGGGCAAGCTATGATAAAGGAATGTCAGGCTAATAGGTGAACCACCGGCTTAAAGGCGGGTAAGTAAGGATCCAATTCCCTATCGCAAGAATACGGGTAAGCAATGTAAGTTTGAGAGCGAGTATCGGTATGCTTCTATGAGGGAGCGGGCTCTAGAAAGTAAGGAGCGAGGCTTGGCTTGTTGTCAGTGGGTTCAATCTGGTAGTAATTAGTTCAATTCCTTCTATTAGTGGTTCAATTCATTGTTCTAAGGAGCAGTATGAAAGCACTATGGAAGACAGGAGAAAGTAAGACTCTTTAAACTGATAGTAAGACTAAAAGTAAGGGCAGCGAAGAATGAGCTGACGACAAGACGACAAGACGACAGACAAGACGACAAGGAGGCAAGTCGACAAGCCGACAAGACACTACTAATGTGTCGCGCAGGAGTTTTACAGATTGCAGCTTCAACCACTGATTCCCCTTTGCCAGTTCTAAAGTCAGCATTAAGTGCATCCGTGTTTCATACGAGTGATGTTCGCCCTGTTCCAAGGTCAGGAGAAGGAATGCCCGTTTCAAGTCATAGGTAAGAATAGAAAATCAAGAAAGTAGGAAATACAGAAAGTGGAGCAAGAGGATAGAGATGCAAGTTCCCTTCAAGTAGTTTAGTACAAGATCTGAGGCAATTGCTGCCGACAAGCTACTTACTGTTGAGATCAGAGGGTACGAAGTACCAGTGGTTTCATTCCTGAAATTGACTAGCTTAAGGAGTTCCGCGCCTTCCTTCGATTCATTCTTTCTTTAATCCTATATAAAGAGAAAGCCATAGAAAGCCAGCCTAAGATCCTTTGTTCATCGGTAGAAAGGCTTTCAGCACCTTTGTTCACCGGTGTTAGGGAGAGTCAACCGATATTCTTTAGTGGAATCAGTTATTCTTTATAAAGATAATATATAATATAGTAAAGAGAATATATAATATAGTAGGGACCAAGCATATACTAAGACTTACCGCATAAAGATCATCAACAGCAGCAATTCAATCTAAAGAATCAGCGCCAAGCAGACAAGACGACAAGACGACAAGACACTAAGCCAAGTAGACAAGACGACAAGCAAACGTATCTTTCTCTGGCAACTCCTCTCCCTCTCTAAACCTACCCGGCGTATTTGCTTGTTCCTGATCGAGTGAGAAAGTCAGGTGTGTTGGCTTCCAAACTCAGTTCTAATTCTATTCTAACCTATGCTCGATCGTACCTGCTTCGAGGAGTTTAGTCCAGAGCCATCACTTGATTTGTTTACAGAGGAGAGCACACCCCTTGTTTCAGAAGTTATCCAATACGCCGGGGGTAGTTGTTGACTGACTTGTCTGATTCCAATACGAGGGCTGGCGAGCCTACACAGCTACTACTCGGGTAGGCTTATTTACTTACTTGGTGTTCCTCACTCGCATTCAAAGAAATAGATAGAATACATGGAATACTAAGAATAGGGGCCAAGCTACTATCTATACTAGAGGGGAACTACCCTGTGCTGTCAAACAATCTTCTTTCTCGCTGACCCTATAGCTTAACTCGAACCCGCCAAGTCACTCATAATGTTACGCTTAGGTCCAATATCTTCTCGAGTAAATAACTTTAGCACCGCCTCTAATCCTGCTCTTCCAACTTGAACTTATGATGAAGTTGTCGATGTAGACTTGATTCACCCATAAAGCCCCGCTCCTGCCGCAACACGAGAACTCCGACTATCCTGGCTTTGATCTTTACTTGTTTATTTCATTCCCTTGATGAAACTGACTCTCCTTAACGGAAGAGCGGCCCTGCCGCGACACCCGCACTACTGACGCGTAACATTATACGTTACTTGTCGGCTTGTCGGCTTGTTCGAGTTTACTGCCGCTCTTTTAACTCCTAACGCTTTTAACTCGCTAACGCGCAACATTTGTAGTTGCTTGTTCCCGACTGACGCGTAACGTTAGTAGTTACTTGTCGGCTTGTTTAGTAGTAACTTGCCTGCTTGTTTAGTAGTTCCTTGTCGTCTTGGCCGCTGCCCTAACCAGATATAGCTTCATATCTTTATTCTTGCCTTAAGCCAACAAACACAGAAGTTGCATATGGACTTGTTATTAATACCGGTGAACAAAAAGGACTAGGAAGTGTTTGAGCTCCTCCTCCAAGTCCTGCCTGATACAATTGAACTAAAAACACAGTAAAATCGGTACCGCTACGTGGGCAAGAGGGACCCTAATCAACTACATAATAGAAGCACCGTTATCACAATAGATTATTTAGCAGCACCAGCATCTACTCGATTGACATTGTAGCCCGTCGTTGGTTGAGGAATGCTCTCAATTTCCTGATTTAACAGTTTACGGAGTGACCGGAATGATGGGAGTGCGCTTCGCTTATTCCATCTTTTGATTTGCTAAGGGGAGGTAAGGGAGATCCATCGACTCATGTACTAGATAGTCAAGGGCGAATCAGGGACGGGTTGTTCCACAGAGGGCACCTTTTCTATTGTTTGTACCACCGATCTCGTTCTATATTATCTAGTTTAACCTCCTATAGCCGCGAAAGAATAAAGTCAATTTGAAAGAGAGACGCTTAGAACACGGAAAGCTATTTCAACAAAATCCTAGGTACCATGCTTCGACTTGCCATAGCCTTGGGAGTTCTACTTTTCTTAGTATAAGGAGGGTTTCTAAGAGTTGGACAAGGAGCGGAAGGTACAGGAAGCCAACTACAACGAGGGAATCTGGGGTTGGCAAAAGAAAGGAAAGGCTAACTATAGCGCTATCACCGGCTCCAAGGCTTACAACAACAAGAGTTGATTGAGCACGCTTACTAGAACTATTCTATCCCCACCTTATTCTCTAATTCTTTACGAGATCTCCCTTGGGGACTTTAACAAAATAGAACCTAGGATTGACTTATTCCTACTAATACAGACAGCTTAGGAGAATTATGAAAAAGAGCTCTAGCATTAAAACAAAAGCTTCCACAGCAGCTTCTCTTTCTTATGATCTTTATCCTGCTTATGCTTTCACTCTCACTCCCAACACGGAAAGTCGACCCTTATGTGTTGTCGTTTAAGCGGAGATCAAAGTCGTGGAGAGAGAGAAACAGATTGTCCTGCTTACTCACTACTTGAAGCACAAATTGAGGCACAGGGTGGGGTTAAGCACATAATATCTTACTGTTTCACTAAGTGCTTAAGAATACTCGTTTCTTTTGAAATCCCCAGAGATCTCACTTAGAAAGGAATCGCCAGAGTCACCCAGTGATTGGACAGAATGCCCAAGTCCCTAAAATCCTTAAATAGATGCTTCGAATGGCAAAGTGACAGGCCAGAATAGTAAGGCACCTACTGTGCAGTGCCACCACGTAAAGAGGGTCAATGGCAATAATAATGGCCTGAATGACAAAATAAACAAAAAGCCTGCTGTGCTACTCAAAGGAAGACTTGACCAACAACTTGCCCTTTACGTAATTGGCAAACTTATGGCCCTAGATGAAAGAGCAAAAAAGAGGCAATCAGATAGTCAATCCTATCCTTATTACATAGATGGGGACTACCCTTTTCCTAGGGAGGGGGTCAACATGCTCTTCTAAAAAACCTTGTTCTCGGAATAAGTTCAGTGTCTCAGCCTTAGTGAACATGGCTCGATGGACTTTAGCTTGTTGGGAGGCATTCAAATGAGTTTTACCTTTCATTTAGGCCAGGGGATTTGCCCACAGCTCTTCCTAGACGTCCCACAGCGTATTCTGTAACAACGTCTTCTGATTCATTTCTTTAACTACCAGCATTGGCTTCCTTCTTACCTAAAATATTCCCAAGAGCGGATGGATTCTATAGCTGTAAACCGGTTACGCTTACACCAACGTTAGGCAAAGGCAAACAACAGATATGGCTAAAGCACCGGTAAGACCAAGAGCGTCTGCGTTTAGGAAGGTCTTCTAACCAGTGGTATAGGACTGGCAATTGAATCACTAATCGGTTCCAGTCTTTTCTTTTACAGTAACCTTCAATTCGTAGCCTAGACGCTGTTGCAGTAGGATCAATTGTGTTTCTCTTTTCAATATCCGTACTTTAGTTATACCGGTGCAAGGCAAATCTAGACGCTATTCTCCTATCCGCTGTTTTCGATTAGAATAGATAGATGGGTAGACCGCAGCTATTGAATCAGCGAGTAAGCGCAGCTTAGTCAGTAGTACTAGGTGACTTTACCTTCTTCGAATGGGATTTGGATTTCCTACGCCCCCGACAAAGGCTGATCCGCCTTTTCCTTAATTCCATGGCCAAGACTCCAACAGAACTGAATAAATTGCTGCTGAGGCGTGAACTGGTAATCCATATGTTCTGCTTCAATCGCCCTTAAGATTGAGAAAGAAATCCTATTCATCACCTTATGTCGTCTTTCTCCCCAACCGGAAATTGGATGAAGCAGAAGCAACAGGCCAATGGCCCAGAGCGGAAGCAAGGCACTTGATTTTTGCATTCACATCGAAGAACAGGCCAATCAAAAGCGGCTTATACCTTAGATATGTTATTTGACGATAGAGATTTGGAACGTGATGCAAACCAAGCAACCAACAACCCCATTATTGTATTTAGTTCTAGAGGGCTTTGGAAGAATGGGTCTTCCTAAAATCAAGCAAACCAGATTATATGAATGAAAGCGCCAGCTCACGGATGAGCGATCAGAGTGACTAATTGGCACGGAGCGAAATGCCACTCAATTGAAAAGCATAGTAACTCGACCACCCATCGGGGCAGATTATTAGATTGGGGCAAAGAGTACCGTCTAGAACCGGAGGCACCTAAAAGTTGGGCCCTAATTTACCCGGGTAGGCGAGCTTCGCTTCACAGCTAGGGGCAGGCTCTAGTGAAAAGTGGAGAGTTACAACGCGGGTATTCCCAGCACGGCTTATGTGGATCTCTCTCTCTTGATGAACTTGAACACGGAACGCTTATTACTTTCTTATTTATAAGTAGACAGGTTCTTGCTACTGCTTTGACTTTAACACGGAACGCTCACTGGATTTCATTTAAGGCATTATTTCCATCTGGCAAGACTGCCGCTCTGGAGTAAGAAGAAAAACCAGCTTTTGTAAATCTCTTAGGCTTTCTATAGAGCTTATCTAGGCGAGCCTCCATTGAGAGTTCATAAGTCATTGAGTACGATCGGAAGAATGCCAAAGGGTTCAGAGACCTAGTAGAAAGCTTCCTCAATCGCATGAACAACTAGGATACCACAAACACACAGCAACATAGGGTCATTCCACAAGTAGCTTGAATAACAACCCTCTTTCTTTTCAATTCCTATTTTCATGTGCTTCTTCACTTTTACTGCTGTATGTTTTCCCTTAATTGCTTAACAGCTCCGTTTTCCCTTAATTCTGGATAGTTCACCTTCTAGACATATATCAAGTATCATACATTATTTTGTATTTCATAAGAGGAGCGGCCTTCGTCTGCTAAAATCATAAGTAGCTGCGAGACCTGTCAATCAAGTGTTCTGCTCTTTCCTGCTTTTCCTGCCTCCGTATTATCCAATCCAACGAAGTAGGGCTAGCTCTCCCGTCTCCGCTTTCAAGTCCAATACTTAATTCAAAGGAGCTCTAGGATATTTGCTTTTCATTCGAAAGCAGCTTGGTCAAACGTATCTCCTTCTGAGTCAAGGGCTTCCCGAAATCCGCCTTATTTCTTTTATACAGGTAGTCCTAATCCAAATCTTTCTCAGGAATATTAATGCACTTTACCAAGTCTTGTAAAAGGAAGAGACCGCCGATATGCGACATGGGAAGGATAGCAATAGTCAAGCGGGCTTCTTTCAATGAGTAATAAAATCGATAGAAAGCCTAGGTACAGCACTAAGATTGTATGCAGGATTAATAGAATGGCATAGCATAACCCGTAAAATAGGAGAAATTGAATGGCATAGCATAACCTGGAAAAACATGAGTGACAGGTGTGTACGCAGGGTTAAGAAGGAATCACGGGATTAAGTGAAAACAAAGCGCCCATCTCTTCCGCCGAAGAGGAATTAGGAGCTAACTGAAGCAATAAAAGAGTAGGATTCCAAAGTCGTGGGCCATGGGACGGTAACTATTACTACTGATTTCTTTCAATTCAAAAGGGGTAGGGTCGGCAGTCAGTCTATCGATCAAGGTAAAGGACTGATTCAATTTGCTTTAATGTATGATGGCCGCTACACTATGCCTTACTTAAACAGGAAATATGATGGCCGGGACAAAGGGGCGCTGCGAGCACTCTCCCTTACTCCGTTCTGATTGCAGAACTCGCCCGCATTAAGCCGGAATCGCTAGTCATCTTAGATCAGCCATAAGGCGGTGAAATATGGGTATTAGTACCGGGCCTTGTACACACCGCCCGTCACACTATGGGAGCTGGCCATGCCCGAAGTCGTTACCTTAACCGCAAGGAGGGGGATGCCGAAGGCGGGGCTAGTGACTGGAGTGAAGTCGTAACAAGGTAGCCGTACTGGAAGGTGCGGCTGGATCACCTCCTTTTCAGGGAGAGCTAATGCTTATGCTTGTTGGGTATTTTGGTTTGACACTGCTTCACACCCAAAAAGAAGCGAGCTACGGCTGAATGAATGAATTCATGTTGCTTTAATATCGAAGTTAAGTCCTCACCTTGACTTCTCGTTGTTTCACCTATGCCTATGCCTATGCCTCTCTCTGTGCTTGGAAACTTCCCTACTTCTAGCTATATTACCCCCGCAGGACAGTCTTCCGATTCTTCTCTAGATCCCGTTTATTCTGTACAGTCTTAAAACACCCTCTCCCTAACGCATTTAGTCGTAAGAGACGCTGCTGATTCTCTCTCTCGTCTACTTGCAGTTCTGAAAAGAAGATATTGATTTAAGATTACCCCTCATATACTCCACTTTACTCAACTTGCTTCTTTCTTGATTTCCCGCTAACTTGATACTTAGGAGCTATGTGGGCAGTATAGAAAAGAGCTTCGGCTTCTATATGGGTATCAGATGAAACAGATTGTATTGTCCCTCGGCTTTTGAATTGACGTTGACTTATACCTTGTTGGCTCTTTGAAATGTATTTGAGCCTTCTAACAGTGACCTGATAGTCGTTTTCTAATTGACTGACGCCCGAAGAAAGGAATTGTAATTACTTCGAACTTCAGAGGCAATATAAAAGATTCAAGCTATCCCAATCCATCTCTATCCTTAACTTTCAAAGAGAATGCAATATAGAACCCAAGCGCGAGAAATCCCATCTACTGATGCAGGCTTTCGATCCGGCACCGCGGGGAATGCAGAATGTTATAAGAGTAACTAGCATGGAGCGAAAACAGTTCCGGGGAAGGGAGCTTTGTATATTCAGTAGGGAAGGGTTTTGGACAAAGGTTCGTGCTTGCTTTCTCCATACCAAAGAGGGCTTAAGTTTATTAAAGTTTCTTAATGTGCAAAACAAACCAAGAAGGCAAGGCTCAAAATAAGCTGCTGAAGCCAAAGAGGTTGTAGATGTTATTAACAAAGCAAGTTGCATTATACTCGAGCGTCTGTCAAAGAAAAGAGATAAGATTAGAGTTCATGGCTTATTCGGGTGTTAAATGACGATTAGGTTTTTATTGAAAAAGAAGAAAACGGCTGTGCTCTTTCTGAATTCACTCCCACTCCAAGGTGGTCAAGCTCTTCTCCGCTCCTTGCGCAAAACACTCAGACCGCAGATATATAAATGGCACCAAAATACGGACACAGATATTTAATGGAGTTCTTGACTTTCGTTGCTCTTGTTGGCTTGAGCTCAATGACTATTCGTTTCCGTGCCGGTAAGTTAACATAGCATAGGGGCGTAGCATCTTGTCGTGATTCATGCTTAGTAGCAGCGATCGAATTGTCCTCCCGCCCTTTCTTTGGAGAATTCGACTGAGTCTTGCCTTCCTTCATTAAGATTCTGCCCACTAAGAACCCTCCCTATTAGGTTTGGGATAGCACTTTTACTAATCCATAGGAGAACCCGGGGTATTTTGGATTGAAAGTTTCTAGGTACCTTCGGCCGATGAAACCATCTCAAATGGGCAGACCCTTGTTTTTATGCTAAATAACTCAGGTAGACCGACCCGACCCTTGTTTTTATGCTAAATAAAGCCAAATGAGAATGTTGATTCGAGGCGCTGAGGGCAGCGAAAGAAATAAGCTGGCCGCATCAAGAAAATCGATATTAGCCTCTTTTATTCCTCTTACCTGCACCTGCCTTCCTTTAGCTCATATAAGGTTTAGCTCATATTAAGGAAGGGAGAGATAGATAAATAATAAGGGAAAGCTCACATATAAGCTGGAGTTAGCATAGGGTTCATACATACAATAAGTCTTCTTTTACCCAAACCACACTTTCGGTTTTTGTTATCCTATAGCCCATTTGCGTTTATTTCCAGCAAGTGAGCAATCTTGTGTGTATCCAAGGTTAAGGGAAAATACAGTCAATTCCTTATATCTTGATAATTACTCCGCCTGATAGGGAGTTTCTGTGCCTCTTTGTTTTGAAGTTAAGAAGATACTTTAAGTGAAGGAGATACATGAAGTTCAGGAAATACTTGAAGTGCTGGTCTTCCCTGGAGAGCCGGTGCCATTGGTAAACCCTATTCTTTATGTTCTGGTAAATACCTGCCAACCCGACCTGTCTCTGGGTAATCCTTATACTTTGGAAAATAGAGACCAAGCTAACCTTAGCAAAGATAGGCTTAGAAGAATGGACTTGACTGTTCCTGTTTTCGGGAGTTGAGTTCTAGTGTCAGCAATCATTCTTTTCTGGAGCTCAATATTGAAAGAGCGACCTCTCTCTCTATAGTAGCCATTCCATTGAAATATAGCAGGAAAGAGCAATCTTGTCAGTGAAACAACCCTATGAAAATGAGAGAACTTAAGAGAGTTTAGAGAAAGAGGCTGTTACTCCATATAGCTACTGATTAGAGGCATTATTTGTCTTACCCGGGCGATGCGATATCTTTCTCTGGCTAGTAAGTTAAGTATAAGGTTTGTTTTTGATAGAGGATATGTAGTAAGTTAGAAGGAGAATCTATTATACAACACTAAACCAAGTAAAACGATATCTCCGTTAGCGGTAGGAAAAGAGGTTTAGGGGGTTGGTTTTGATACCTCCTAAAAAGAATATGGGATAGTTTCCTAACAAGTGGTTCGGAACAAGCAAAACCTTAACTCTACTGAACTTACTAAAATACTACCTTCTTTCCTATACTTCACTAAAGATAAGAACACCGAACCTGCTCTGAACTTTGCCTTTCCTTTACCTTGACCTTTATCTAAGTCATATTCCCTTCTGCCTTACCTTTCCTATGTTCTTTCCTAATAGTAGTTGTATTATTCTTTTGTTATATTGAAGCCCTATAGAGTCGGTAGGGTTTCTTTATTTCTATTGATGAGGTGTGTGCCCATATCAAAGTCATGACTGGTTTAGTTATAAGAGCGTTAGTAAACAAGCGAAGTATATTAAGCTAAGCGCTAACGGAGTGGAGTAACGGGGAGTCCGGAGTAAGGAAGCATTACTTTGTGTTGTTGACCCTTTCCTTTCAGTAAACTATGAACACTATCTGATTCTCTTTCGGGCCTATTGCTTAGTGTTATTGACCCTTTCTTTCTATACACCACTATGATAGCTATCTGATTCTCTTTCGCGCCCATTGTTTTACCCAGAGAGACGTACCCTATTATTAACTTATTTGTTGATGGCTAGGCTAGGTATAATTGAGCTTCTGGTCTTATAGAATCAAGTAAAAACAAAGCATTGCTTCTAACAAGTAATGGTGAAAGAACAAGCAACGTTGTGCTAACGTGAGCGAGCTCTCGGGGCGCTAACTAGAGTTGCCCGGGGTTGGGGTTTAACAACCAGATACGAAACTATACCCAAAGCGTGTTCCGTTGCTTGCGCCCTTGCGTCTTCTTACTTATTTCATAGAATATCCCACCTAGCAATAACTATATGGATTTAAAACAAAGCTTCTTTCTTTACCGGGGTTGAACAACCAGATACGAAACCATACTTTCCTAGCTTATTCTTTTTATTGCGCGTTTACTTTGAAAAGCCGTTGTGTTAAGGCTTACTCTCGGGTCGGGGCTTGTTCACTTATTTGCTAGTTGAGTTTTGGAAGCAAAGCAGTAATCTCCGATAGAAGCCGAATCGAATGAATCTATATCTTTTCGAATGCCTATGTAGGTAGCGGTTAAGTTGTGTTGTGTCTTAAGGAATAATAGTTTGGAAATGGGAAAGAAGGAAGCTAGCTGTATTAGCAAAAGGGTGTTGAAGCGCTAAGTTAATCAGTAGAGTTCCAATAGCCCTTGTTGAATATCTTGACCCCGAAACTAGTTAGCACAACTCAACGCGTAACGGAACAATAATAAGGTTGTTTCTTCCACATATAGAGAATAGTAAACTACCCGCATTGCTTTAAGAATTCATATCGGGGGGCGCGCATATGAAGAATAATACAGTGGTTTGAAATAGGCAGTGTTTTTCTCTCTGTGGAACGTGATATTCAATGATTTAGCACTCTCTTCAAACAAGCCCGTTAGCTTATTGGAGTAAGTGGTCGGTAACTAAGAAATCTGAATGAGCTTTTGGATTAAGTGGTAAATAACTAAGAAATAAGAAGAAGATTCCGAGTAAAGTAACTATTATCAGTACCATAACCATATGTTCGATAAGAAATTACTGTTTTCGGCGTTAACGCTAGTTCTATCACTTACTTACTGCCCGGTCCTACTCTATCACTTACTGCCCGGTCAACTCTTTGCCTGACAGCCCGGGGTCCGGTCCAACTCTATCACTTACTTCCTCTAAGCAAGAAACTAGTTTGGTTTTTTCATTCATTTATATTATATCATATGTGAGAAAGATGGAATTCCATATTGGTTGACTTCACGCTCGCCTCCTACTGTTCTAAGTCTTGTATCAAGTATTGTAGGTTTCGTCAAGTTCAAGTTCAGCTTCAATTCAACAAACAAGAGTAAGGCGGTACTGGATAGGATAAGTGTGGAGCCGAGCAAGAGGAGAAGAGGTCTAAGAAGCGGGAACAAACATGCAGTGAGATCAGTTTACTCCATTTTGTTAGTTGTAAACAAGCTAGTGGTAAAGAACAATAAGCAAGGCAAGAATCAAGTGCTTACTACTGTATAGGGATAGGGGTTGCAGTATAGTTATGAACACAGGTCCAACTCAGCCTACTGCTCGGTTTATGCGCTCCATTCTTTACCTGAACCAAGTAGATTTTCCTCTTACTGCGGATGCTTACTCAGCTTACCCTTACTTTAGCCTTCTTCTCGGCACAGCGGATTCTTTTGGTTGTTCTGGCGATGATACACTTCGTTTTGGTCTTGTTGATCCAGTTTTTTGCTACCCAATTGATTCTTTCTACTTTCGCTAATAACTCGCTAGCTTGCGCCCCGAAACAATATTAATAGATTTTCCTCCCTTGCTACAAGTTGATTCCCTTTCGCTTGTTATGCTGATTCTTTCTCTATCTAAGACATTCATTGCACAGCTTATACCTTCTACTATATTGGTATGGTACTTCTTTTAGGTGGGATACTTCTTGTATGCGAAATCTCAATTCCGACTTTGGAAATTCAAGAAAAATAGTACTTGAGAGTGGAAGTTGCAAGTGCTGTTGTGTTTACCCTTCTTTGTAAGTTGAACGAGTTTGGTGCAAGAGACGTATCAAATAGAGTATAGTATCAGGTTGTTCAACCCCAGCAGGAAGTGGATCAAATCAATAGCTCAATCCTCTTAAAGCAGGGGAACCGTCAAGCTCAAGCGTATCTGTCTGTACTTCAGTTGAAAGGTTAAGATCAGCTCGCTAACGTTAGAGTTGTGCCTCTCAATTCCATTCTGAAAGCCGTGTTGCGCCGGAGTATAGAGTCGTTTTAATCAATAGTGGTAACGGAGCAGAGTAATAAGTGTTGTTTACGTGCTTCTATATCTTAGGCTAGAGGTAGATTCCATTCCTTCCTTCTTTTATCTTTTATAGTTGTGCTTGAAATTCTATGATTAACAAAAGCTTGAGCCTCCAAAGAAGAGGTTTGCCCCAGTTACGGCTTGGGGGTACCTCAATTCTGTATGCAAGGATAGCTGGGCAAGTAGAAAGTATGGTAGATGCTCCACTCCAGAAAGGGAAAGTTGTATCGCAAGCGGAAAGGCAAAAGTGTAGTTTATAGCAAGGGTGGTCTCCGTCTTTTAAGGGAGTTTCAAGAGAATCTATAATCTTAGGCTTAGGGCAATAATCTAGTACGGGTGCTTGTTCTGTGTGAGCTGAATTAGTTAGATGTCAGCTGTTTTGTTATTTTTTCTATAACTAGAAGGGGAGAGAGAGCACTTTATTCCATTATTAAAGCAAGCAAGTGAAGAAATTGTAGTTGCGGCTACGTTGCTTGGTTCTCAAACGTATACACTTCCGATTACCCACATCTTTTTGTTTTTCCTTTAGCTCATTTGAAAGTAGGAAGTCACTCACTAGCTCTCTGACTTTATTGTTGAGTGCAGTTGACAGCCGAACCCTAGACTAAAGTAAAGAATTATTGCCTAAAGCGCTTATTTGCTCGTTTATGATACTTCTGCTTGCTTAAGTTCCCTTGCTTATTGAGTTCCACCCCCACCTGGACTTCTAATTCCTACTACTCCGGATAGAGACTATTCTGCTTTAGCCCCCTCAGATCAAGCATCCCTTTCAGATCTCTAAGACTTAACGACTTAAGTAACTACTAACCATACACTCGGTATTCCACTCCCAATCTGGTCTTCAAGCCAACACATATAAGTACTCTCAGCGTTTAAGCAGGAGCAGATAAAGCATAAAGTAGTTCTGCAGTAGTCCAGTTGCATCGCCTACCTTTCGTATCTTTCTTTTCTTTTTCTTGTCGACTTGCATATTTGCTCTGCCTTTGTAGTTTTGTCTTGGCGGTACAAATTCATTTCTACAGCCGATAAAGGGAAAGGATAGGGTCAATTTGAAGTCGTTTCACATGGCTTAAACTTAGATAAATCAAGGTTGAAGGGTTTCCACAAGAGTTATGGTCCAAGTCGTCAATTGAAGTCGATCAGATCAGTAGAGTGCCCTTCGACGCCCGCTTATGCTCCTTGTTATAGTATGGAGAGAGATATTCTTAGTCCTAAGGTTATTCAACAAGTCCTGTGTTCATGGATCAGTTGCTGTTATCAAGAGAATCAGCAGTTTGAAAGTCAGCTACAAGTTCAATTATCCGTTTTACGGGTTTCCTTGACTCGGATCAAGACTCAGTGTGGTGTGTGCTCTTTTTCATTCCTAGTTTAGAGTTAACTTCCGACTTGCCCAGTATAGTGTTTTCTTCCTAGTTTTGAGCCAAAGCCTTACTTCTATGTTAGAGTCGTTAGGGCAGTGTTACGCTCTTTATTATGAGTCAAATCCCTTATTTATTAGTTAGCTTCTTTGATTTCTCAGTTGAATCCAAGTTATGGAGGGTAAATCCCATCAGTATGAGTTCAATCCTGAGTTGGGCTCATCGATCATGTAGTGTAGAAAGGGATACTTACCTACCTGTTAAAGTATGAGAAGTAGGAGTCCAAGCTAGTTTAAGCCTTGTGAGCGCTAGTAGTTCCTAGTTCCGGGTTGATGAAGTTATCGCTCCTATTAACCATGGCAACTGGCAACAATTAACTTCATTCGGACAAAGAGAGGAGCCAAGCCTTTTCTACCAGTAAATCCTCTTCTAAAGATCTATAGAAGCAGTGCCTGTTAGGTCTACTCAAGAATCAGTAGTGGCTAAAGGGAGAGTTGACAGTGAAGTCGATTCAGAAAGGGGAGTTGGCGAACAAGTAAAAGGATCCGAGGGCAGCGAAAGAGCTGGCAATTGCTGCCGACAAGCTACTTACTGAAGAAAGGAATGGAAGTGGACTTCAAAGTCACCAAAACACGGTATTTTTGATAGCAAAGGCAATTTCCCTGCTAAAGGGTGAAAAAAGAATTCCCATTTTGCGTTTTACCGAGAGCCAAACAACGACTAGACAGACAAGACGACAAGGAACTACTAGACAAGACACGTATAATGTGTCGCGTCAGTGAACTCGTTCCGCGTAGGAGTTGAGTTCTCGTGTCGCGGCAGTCCGGAAACTAATGTTACGCGTCAGTCGTGGTGGCGTTAGCGAGTTAAAGCGCGTTAGGAGCCCGGAGTTAAACGTTAGCGAGTCCCTAGCGTTAGCGAGTTAAGCGCGTTAGCGGACAGACAAGACGACAAGGAACGTATAATGTTCCGCGTAGGAGTTGAGTTCTCGTGTCGCGGCAGATTTCGCTAAACAAGCAACTACTAATGAACAAGCCACTACTAATGTGGTGCGTTAGGGGACAAGTAACTACTAATGTTACGCGTCAGTGTGTTCTGCGTTAGCGAGTTAAAGCGCGTCAGTCGTTTGGCGTCAGTCGTGGAGCGTCAGTAGTTCCTCGTGTCTAGGCAGGGCCGCTCTGGCAAAACTGGTCCATTCTAGTAATATTAATATGAAATTAGCTTTGTATCTACTAAGGGGATTTAGAGCCCGCTAAAATCTATGTGAACGGGGGCCCTTATTTAGTTTCGCGATTACTAAGGATCGATTGCGTTGAGCACAGCACTTTGAGATCAGCTAGCTCATTCGACTTCTTATTACGCGTGCTTTTTTCTCATGTTATAGGTGTGTGTGTGTGAGATGAAGTCTCTTCTTTTCCCTTTTATAAGCACATAGCCAACCAACTAGCATAGGCTTTGTTATTGGTCGGACATGATCTTATCGGCCCTTTATGAGTCCAGAGGGTCATATTGAGGCACCAACGTTGACAGAGGAATTTCTCGGTCGAGGATAAGGTTGTTCAAATCTTTTGAGAAGGCTAGAGAAGTGAAAACGGGTAACGGTTGAATGATCCTTTGTGTCGAGAGGAGAGGTTTTTCTTCTTTAAGATCCGCGCTCGACTATTAACCTACATAACAAATAATAAATGAGGCGTAGTCTTAGAAGCGCCTGATTCCATTTATGTTCGACCTGTGTTACTTTACTAAATGATTTGTTTGACTCGGCTCTTTACTTGGCTTGAGTCAGTCCACGGCAGCTACTGGGGTGAAAGTCTAGTTCGGGATGCGCCAATCGTTCTCGTTGATTTCGTTTTGTATAGAAACAGTTGTAATATTATACACTTATGTATGATCTCGGTTAAGCAAGTCATTATAGATGTGATGAAACACGTAAACAAGTAAGGGTAGCTAGATGAGATGAAACAAGAGCAAGGGTTGCAAGTAAAGTACTCCACCTATAGGGTTCCTATGCCAACGGAGTTTTTCATGCAAGTCTTGAAGAAGCTCGATAGTCTATTTACGAGTAATGTTAATGCATAGTTTCACAGAGTCATATAGACGCAAAAGGCAACTATCGGGGCGAGGTGCTAAGGCTTGCTCCTAGGTTAGAGTACGTTTGCTAACTTATATTAGGGTTAGGGTTGTTGAGGTTCTTGGCTTGACCGAGTCTTAGTTCAAGGAGAGAAAGTCGTTAGCAGCAAGCGTAAAGGATAGTTCTGTTGCGGTAAGCGGGAAGGGCCAAGACACTACTAAACAAGCAACTCCGGACGGGCCAAGCAACTGCTACAAACGCAAGAGCCGGAAGGAACTCAATAAACATGTTATAATGAAGTTGTTACCGAGTCCTGTATTCACGCGGCAGGGCCGCTCTTCTTCTTCATCAGAATTGGTGTTCCAGAGCGAAGGGAGAGTGGCGGCTGTTCCAGCGACCGGGAAAGCACAGATAAGAATTTGCCCGCTTCAGATCGAGTAGGAAGAGAGAAGACGATTAAGTGAAGTTCAGGCTTTACTACATTATATTCTCATTATAGGCGTGCGAGTGATTATAGAATCTATTTCTCTTGGCTTGAGAAGTGGTGTTCTGGTTATCAGCGTTGTGATGGTTATCTTGGCTTGGCGTATTAAGAGCTCTCTTCCATTCGGATTTCTTTACCTCAGCCCGTTGAGTCGACTTTGCTACCCGCTTTGCGGCAGTGAATAAGAATGCTAGTTTGTTTAAGAAACTATGAACTATTTGACATTTGTTTAAGAAACTATTACTATGTAACATTTGTTTAAGAAACTATGAACTATGTTACACGTGATATTCAATTGCGTTAGTCGTTGAGTTAGAAGCTAGAGTTGAGCTCCTGCGTTAGCGAGTTGTGCATTAGTAGCGCACACTAGTGCTTTGTTACTCCGATTGGTGCACTCAATGATCTTATTCTTCTTCCGTTTGTTTACCTAGTTGTTGACCTTTATTCTAGAATGTGATACTTAAGCGCTAGTTGTTGACCTTTATTCTAGTATAGAATGTGCAAGCGTTAGGTTACTTTCCGGGGTACATTAACGGACTTCTCTTTATAGGGCGCGCGCGTTGAGTTTAGTTCACCGTTTGTTACTTATATGTATTCTTTTCTTAAGTATAGTTTAGAGTGTTGAAGCTATGCTGTGAAGAAGCAACTACTCGCAAAATACTATAGCTGGAGTCAGTTTGGCAGTCAGGACAGGAGTGTTTTTCATCCATTATAGAAGATTCCATCCATATACATTGAATCTGATCATAATAGCTATCAATCAAGGTACCAGCTCATTCTTCGCTGCCCTCTTATACCGTCTCGTCTCAATCAAGGTATTTCAACTGCGTCAGCTCGATTCCATTGGCTTTGCATATTCTCATTAATAGGGGAGCATCCAATCCGCACGTTCTGCGGAGGCCACAGTCTTATTATTCCCCCAAAGCCAGCCAGTCTTTACTAAAGTCGGCCCAAGCAATGCCCCAATACTTTAATACCTTTCTGATGGTGAACCTCCTACTCTTTCCTTCTTCCAATTAAGAAACTGTGGCCTATTGACTTTGCCCTTCCTTTGGATTTGCCCTTCCTTTATAGACAAAGAGTCCCTACTCTGCGTGTTGTCTCTTCACACAAGCCTGTCGTTGGGATACTTGCGTCTTCGGCAGATAGAAAGGAGAAGTTACTGACGGTCGGTGAAATAGCCCATCTGAGAACTCTAAGCTCTTCTTGCTTAACGTTCAAACTCTCCTTGGATATGAAGAAAGAAATCCTTTCGACTATCATTGCTACCTGTGCCTGCTTTGTTCAAAAGATATGATGGATCTCGGCTGTATAGTGGAAAAGGCAACTTGCATCTCTGCAACTAGAGGGTATGAACCCCATACTATAGGCTCAGTGATGTCGTGGAACTAAAACGGGTTGGTTTTGGTTTCCCCCTCATTGATTGATGGAGCCCAAGACTGCTTTACTACTTTCGGTGTGGGGTCAGCTTGAGCCGGTCTCGTAACAGGAACATAAAGAATAGCAAAGAAGGCACAGAAGCCAGAATAGGAATTGATATTGGCTGTAACTATATCCTCTGGTTAGCAATCTTAGGAGGAGCCTAAGCAAGCCAGCAAGTAAACCTCTGTAAGATCTTCGGCCCTGTTTATGAACAAAACTAACGGACTTATGAAAGGCGGATATATGAACTGCAAAGAAGGCCCTCATCTTTAGCAAAAAGGCCCTCATCTTTAGCGTGGATATCGTTGGTATAATCAAATGAATGAGACTTTGTGGAATCAGGAAGGCTTTTTCGTCACTTATATGCTACTCTCACCTCCTGTAATTCAAAGGTTTGAGCCTGGCGTTCTATCCACTTACATTAGAAGTTCATGATAGAATGGCGCTGTAGGAACCGGTCGGATTCGAACCGACGAATAGAAGTTTTGCAGACTTCTGCCTTAACCACTTGGCTACGGTTCCCTAGAAATTCGATGTCTTGACCTTACCCCTTGCCTTACTAGAATGAATGCTTTGCTTCAGAGGGTTATACCTGTAGTATATAAGACGGAATGCCTTGGTTCGGATCTTACATTGGTTGCTTAGAAAATATGGATGAGAGGGGTATAAGAGCGGTAATCAAGTCCTGTCTTAGAATAGTGAGAAAGAAATCCTCCTGCCCTCGAACAAGAAAGAGGAACTGACTTATCTTCCATTTGATTCTTAATTACTTTGCAAAGTGAGTTGCCTAGTTCTGATACTCAATATGCTTATATTGTATAGCTTACAGGAGATCCATCTCTTTTCTAGGTTGGAATTGTTAGCGATGCCCTATAGTGAAGATGCCGAATCCTTTTCTTATTAACCAGCAACATACCCTATGTCCTAAGCCAAAGGCAGGGTGTTTTGCTTAACTGGGGCCGGGCATTGATGCTTGTCTTACTTATGGCTAGGAGTGGAGCAGTCTTCAAGTGAAACAAGGAAGTCGGAAGAACTCAATCAAGGGGGGGGAAAGTCATTTTCTCTAAGATGAAAAGGGTTGAAATCAATCAAAGCCATCTAAGGCAGATACCGGTGTTTGCTCTGTGCCTTTGAAAAGTAGAGTTTCCGAGATATGATCTGTTGAGTCTGCTCTGCTGAGGCAAGAGACCTGACCTGCTAAGCTAGGCCTTCCAAAGCTATATCTCTTTATTATTATTATGACTTATGATCTAACTTACTCGCACTCCTTATTTGGAAATACACTCTCTCTGTTCTGTTCTTGCCCGCTTCATCTCTCAATCTCGCTCGGTAGAAGGAAGATATAATAAGTATTTTGGATCATAAACAACAACGTTCTTTACCCTTGAATTGGGCTGTATTAATCACTCGCTACCTAGGTAAATACATAGAGGATTCAGTACAAAGGGGAAGTTTCGACTCAATCGACCGGGGGATCATGCTATGTCAAGGGGGAAGATTCATGTACTTACCTGCTCATTCGAATAGAATAGAAGATAATACATAATAGAATAGAATAGAAGCTTTAATGATAATAGAATAGAATAGAAATAAGCTTTAATTATAATGATAATAGAATAGAATCAAAGAAAGAATGAACCTTTGGAGCTCAGTTAGCTCATCGCTCTAGTACGGTAAGTAAGTCAATTGGTTAAAAGCCTGTAAATGACATCTCTTTCCTCTCCCGCGTTGGTCGAGCCAATCATAATCTTTATGCTTGCCTTTCCTCTCCCGCGTTGGTCGAGCCAATCGCCCTTTGCGCTTGCCTTTCCTCTGGATTTCCTGAGCCATCTTCGCTGCCCTTTCCTTACAATAGAGCCAAACGGTCTTGCCCTGAACTCTATCCCCCGATTCCTTCCCTTCTTGAATAAAACGATACCGCCTAAAGGCAATACTCCGCAGAAAATACCTTCTGTGTCTGAGAATCTTCTATTGCTATTGGGGAGAACACTGGCTTCGAAAGCTTACTGCCCTGGGACCCATGCAACTCTGTTCTGGTTGAAGTACCTTATTACACTGCGGATTCCATATTTCTATCGTTGGAGCTAGCCCCATTCCTTGTTGGTGTATTGTTCTCTTTCTTTGATCGAGCGCTGCCATTATTTGAAGTGCTTGTGCTCTCCTTCTTTTCTCGAAGCCTCATTGGTTGATCCAGTTCCTGCTGCTCTCTCAAATGCCGTCAATCATGCTTATTCTAACAAAGAAAGAGTATGATGCACTTCCACATTTCATTCA
Source organism: Musa beccarii (assembly GCA_024322285.1). NCBI lineage: Eukaryota > Viridiplantae > Streptophyta > Magnoliopsida > Zingiberales > Musaceae > Musa > Musa beccarii. The sequence continues at coordinate 31,112 of JAIWVJ010000024.1, forward strand.
TACTAAAAAGGAAGTATGATGCACTTCCATGGAATCTTTGTACTGTAGCTTCTGATTACTCTTGATTCTAGGGAGAAGGCACTTTCTGCAGGACGAGCACTCGGTGGCTCCCCTATTCCCATATCATTCAGACTTGGATTACCTCTTTCTCTTTCTTAGACTAGCTACCTAGGCTTTGACGGTGGAAGCCTATTCAAAGAAGGTCTTACTTGCTAACTAATGAAGAATGCTCAAATAGTGCCTTAGCCCTTTATGCGCTTAAAGCTAATTCATAAGGTCAAAAACGAGTCAAATGATTGAGTACGGCCTTGCCTTAGACGGGAGACAGGAAAGCTTACTGAACGGCTTTTAAGTCAGCGTTGTAAGAGGGCAACAAGAGGGGCGGAGGGGGTCAAATACAAGGCAACTGGGATAAACTATGGCGCAACAGCTACATATAGGGAATCAATAGATTAAGAAGCGGTGTCTCGACCTGACCGGAAAGAGATCAATAAATTGGTTCGGGAAATCCAATAGTCTTCTAAGTAGAGTACTGTTGTCGATCGGGAAATCCTCAAATAGTATAGTACCCGTTGTCGATCAGCCGGCAGTCTTACCTCAGGAGTCGACGTAGGATTACCTATCACGTAAAGGAATGGAACTATTAACAGGCGAATCATAGCAACAATTTCCTCAAATCCATTCAAAGAGTTTCAAATCGATACCTATGTATAGGTAATTTATCTTTCTTTCTATCTGGAGGTTACGAAACCGGAAGTTTACAAGCAAAGAATCAAGAAGGCTGTTAGCAAGCCATAGGCGAGCGAGGAAGATAACCCGGGTCAACAACCCTTAGAATCTCCTCATCACGTTTAGTCTTTCTGTTTACAAGACAAAGATAATAAGAAATCCTGCTTTATAGAGACTTTCTTCCACTTCTTCGAGAAAAAGAAGCAAGCGTATTTGGATTGTAGCCAGCAAAGGGTCTTAAGAGGAAGTACAAAATGGTTTAAGAGCGGCCCTGCCGCGACACACAATAGCAACACTGCCGCGTAACCCGTTCTCTGCCGCGACACGTAATAGCAGCACTGCCGCGTAACCCGTTCTCTGCCTAGACACGAGAACTCCTACGCGGAACTAGAACTCCTGCCGCTAGGGACTCGCTACCGCTTTAACTCCAGGCTCCTAACGCGCTACATTAGCAGTAGCTTGTTCATTAGTAGTTGCTTGGTTAGTAGTGACTTGCCTCCTTGTCGTCTTGTCGGCTTGTTTAGTAGTTCCTTGTCTAGTAGTAACTTGCCTGCTTGTTCATTAGCCAAACTACCCTACGCGCTACATTAGTTTCTCTGCCGCGGAACCCCGAACTCCTGCCGCGGAACGAGTTCACTGACGCGACACATTAGTAGTGTCTTGTCTAGTAGTTCCTTGTCTAGTAGTTCCTTGTCTGTCGGCTTGTTTAGTAGTTCCTTGTCTAGTAGTTACTTGCCTCCTTGTCGTCTTGTCTGTCGTCTTGTCGTCTTGTCTGTCGTCTTGGCCCCTTATCGAGAGATACTGCGCTTAACGAGGACTCTCTTTCTTATCTGTGACATAGTGGAAGGCACGTGCAAGGAAACAATGGACATCCAAAAGCTCTGGCCTATCCTCTTTTCTTTCTTTGATCTATCTTTTTCAATAAGGCGGCAAAGTACAATTTCTTCCGTGCCAACGAATTGAAGAGGGAATATTGTAAGAGGAAGCTTATTGAAATGCTAGAGTGAGGAAATGCAAACCAATGACAAAAAGAATGACTCTTCTATTTCTTTTCCTACTTCAAAAGTGGGTCAAATCAACTCTTCTCAAGAGTAATAGGCTTTCAGCACCTTCTTTTGAGATGAGAGTCTAACATTTCTATCAATTCAATGAAAGAACCATATCCCTTCCTATGAGTTTGTCCTGTCAGATAGAACGAAAATGCCCATCCATTCTTGACTACTTTAGGGGGTGGGGGTTTGAAGGGTGGTTTACATACAACCGGGGCAAAGTGGTTTATGATTGAATCTCAAAGGCATTCTTATCATTTGGTAGATCCAAGTCCATGGCCTATTTCGGGTTCACTCGGAGCTTTGGCAACAACCGTAGGAGGTGTGATGTACATGCACTCATTTCAAGGGGGAGCAACACTTCTCAGTTTGGGCCTAATCTTTATACTATATACAATGTTAGTATGGTGGCGCGATGTTCTACGTGAATCTACTTTAGAAGGACATCATACAAAAGCAGTACAATTAGGACCTCGATATGGTTCTATTCTTTTTATAGTGTCGGAGGTTATGTTCCTTTTTGCTTTTTTTTGGGCTTCTTCTCATTCTTCTTTGGCACCTACGGTAGAGATCGGAGGTATTTGGCCGCCTAAAGGTATTGGGGTTTTAGATCCTTGGGAAATCCCTTTTCTTAATACCCCTATTCTCCCTTCATCCGGAGCTGCCGTAACTTGGGCTCATCATGCTATACTCGCGGGGAAGGAAAAACGAGCTGTTTACGCTTTAGTAGCTACCGTTTCACTGGCTCTAGTATCCACTGGCTTTCAAGGAATGGAATATTACCAAGCACCCTCCAATATCTCAGATAGTATTTATGGTTCAACCTTTTTCTTAGCAACAGGCTTTCATGGTTTTCATGTTATTATAGGTACTCTTTTCTTAATCATATGTGGTATTCGCCAATATCTTGGTCATCTTACTAAGGAGCATCACGTTGGCTTTGAAGCAGCTGCATGGTACTGGCATTTTGTAGACGTGGTTCGGTTATTCCCATTTGTCTCCATCTATTGGTGGGGAGGTATATGACAGATAAGTGGATTTCAGTATGATAGCTCGAAGACAAAGAGAACTGGGCTTTTCAAAAGAGGCTCCTGCTTACAAAAGAAATCTGTATTATGGCACTAAATATAGGGATCGAAGAGATTATGGCTGATTATGAAACCCAGAAATGAATGACCCGAGAATAGAATCTATTGCCTTCATTGTACAGTACCACTCTTTTTTAGTTAGGAAGTCCGTGTAATATAAATAGACTAATGATCTTGAACAACTGCCATACTACTAGAGATTCATATAACTGTTGTTAATAGCATAAAGGAGGATTAGCAAAATGGTTAATAGAATCCAAAAAGGAAGGAGCATTTGAAATGCTCGATATAAGAACATCTCTCTCCGTGGCATCTGTGCAAAGTACTCTATAGTGGTTGGGGTCTTTAGCAGGCGCTATGGAGATAATGGAATCCGATATGCCCTTCTGCCTACGAATACGTGATAGGAAGCCTATCTCCTTTCTATCTATATTTCCTTAGTCGGCTCTATCTCCTTTCTATCTATATTTCCTTAGTCGTCTCCATCTCCTTAGTCGTCTCTATCTCTATCTCCTCAATTGCTTAAGAGTCATAACATGATGGATGCATACATAATCGAAGTGTTATTGGGGACACAAATCTCCAATGCTTCTCGAAGTTCTTCCCCGCTTTCTCGCCTTACCCTTTCTCAAAGCTGTCCTCTGCTCAAAACCTTAGGGTTGGCTAAATGACAAGCAGCTTCATCTATAATTTAGTAACGTGCCCTAACTCCTCTAACGCCATATCGAGTAGGAAGAGAGAAAGAAAGAAGTAGTGGTTACCTATGTTCGAGTGAAAGTGGAATACCGAGTAAACATCCAATTAGGTTTGACTCATAGCTTAACACAAGCACCCGAAACATCTCTTTCTAAGCTTGCATCTGATCTCGGTGCTGCTGATTCTCTTTCTGATTTTACTCCTTATCAACAGTAGCTACAGGTATTAATAAAACTTCTTACCGCCGCTACAGTAGCTACGCTTCCAAGAAACCTCTATTTACTGGATTTCCTTGACGCGCGCAACTCTAAATCATGCGTTCAAGCAGGGCGAAAAGAATCAATAATATGGTTTCCTTAAGACCTCTGGTTTCTGAACCGGGCTAATGATTCCGTTCCGGGGAGTTAACCTTTCTTCGTCACCGGCGGCTGCATGAGTAGCAAGTCCTGTCTTTCTTTTGAGTCCTGTGTTTAGGTAACCAACAAGTGGTGAGTTTCGGAAGTGAGATAGATTTCATTCATTCGTTCTTGCCCCAACTCCCTTGATATTTACTTTACGGCAGTCAAGAGTGTTTCTTCAGCGAGGTTTCACTTAAGTAGATAAAGTTGTTCCGGTTAACTGTATTATATATGCTTATTTGAAGTTCAATTCATTTTAGTAACACCTAGCCTCTGGTATTCATTGTAGTTACACTGATTTAAGTTCTTGTTCCAGAATCCTATATACAAAAGAAAAGGAAGCAGCAAGCGGGTATCTCGGTAAAAAGTAAACCGTGGAGGTTGGGGCGCTAAGAGAGTGGAGTTCCTACTTCCGGACCCCAATCCAATAGTAGCCCTTTTTGCTAACGCTGTTCATAGTAGCTAAGGTCACCTGTATACGGAACCAGAGTAGGAATAAGATTATAGGAAGCCCATAAGAAGAAATACCCACGTAACGCTTAAGCTTTGCGAGGAAAGCATGTTTATGATTGGCTCTTAAGAAGGAGAGGAAAAAGTCTAAAAGTTATGTTGCTGCCCGCTCAAGGTAAGGTACTGATTACTCAAATCTTTGGGTGCGAGGAAACGAATAAGCAGTTTCGGGATCTTAAGCATAAGAAAGAGAATCCTATCCGTCATAGGGTGAAAAGTACAGTGAAGTGGGCTACGTTGAACAGAGGCATATATATAGGTGAAAAAGCCCCCAAAGTGAGACTCTTTGTCAGTTAAGGGAATGAGGGTAACTTAGTTCTGAACAAGCAACTCAGGGTGCGACAGAAGCTAATAGAGTGGAATCTCATATATATAAAGTAATTTTGAGAGGAAGAGGATTGAGCTCTAGAGTTCCATTAATATTCTAGAGTAGCGCGTAAGGCAAGAGATAGATCAAATTCATTCATACGTTACAGAGCATGCAGTTAAGAAATGGAATATGCCCTTCCTGTAATTAATAGAATAAAGTAACTAAGCATCTTACTAAGGTAACACCCAACAAGCCAATCACCTTTACTAGATTTGACTGGCACAGCTCCTGCTTCTACTGATTATGTTGCTGGTTCCGTTGCAAGTTCAGAAACAAAAACAGGACTTGAGGAAAGAAAGATGAGTGGTTACAAGCTTTAACCGATAGAGAAGTCTCAAGAATCAGTTCGAGCAGTAGGATAAGATCTCACTCGGAAAGTAAGCTAGGCATCCATAAACCCGTAAAGTAAGCTATACCTAACCCCGCAACAACAACAAGAAGTGTTAGCGCCACTGCTTTAATATATCAGTTCCTTGACTTTGCTTTGTGTACTTTACTTGACCTGAAATTCCCGTACCCTTACCTTAGCACCCTAAACTCGTATTGAAACACTTGAAACTGCTGATGAAACTTTTCCTACAACTACTAATGCTTGAGCCTCTGATTCTATTGACTCTGAAACTAATTAACTTAGCGCTTCAGCAGTTGCTAGTCAAGTCAGATATTCTTAGCACTGGTTACCTTAATCCATAATAGGGAGCCGGGGAACTCTCATTATGAAGTTGAGGATCTTTAAACAATAACTCCCCTTTCCTTTGCCCACCTCTGATCTGAGTGCTCGATCTAGACTTGAAGACGAAAACGAAACTTCGTAACTTGATGGAATTGAGACACAAAACGCCACTCCGGAAAGTAAAAGAGGAATTTATAGCAATACCCATATATGTCAATTGAGTAACTACGCTTCTTGTACCATCTTATTCATCGCCCAGCTGCTATACCTTTCATTGAATACGAGAGAATAGGTTATAGGCGGAACCTAGTAGTTTCGTAGTTTCATAAGAGGTTGCATAGAAGTTAGCGGAGAGGGGCTTCGTCAACACCATAACTTGTAGATGACTTTCGATCAGCAAAACCAGTAATTGCTTCCTCACTTGCGCTTGCTACTGACTTGAGAACAGCTGATGAATTCTCTGATCTACTTGCTTATACTTCTTTATAATATAAGCTTATAATATAAGAGAAAACAGGAACTGGCAATTATCCGACTTATAGACAAAGGAAACCGGAACTGGCACTGCTTTGAGTAGCAAACACCAAACACTGATTCCACTCGGAGGAGAACTGATTCAACAACACTGACTGACGCTCGAGATTAGGTGAACGCAGCGGCAGTTGTTATGGAGTCCTGTGTTCGCTGACGCGTCAGTAGTGCCTCGTGTCTAGGCAGGGCCGCTCTAACAAAGCTGGCTGGCTTCCTCTTTATGGATTTCGAGTGAGCGAGTCTACAAAGAAAATGACAGTCTTCCTTTTTTTTGCGCGGTAAAGATATTGAGCCAGTGAGCAACCCCACACTATTGTGCTCGAGCCTCGTGAGCAGGCTAGTCCGTCCATCTATAAAAGAATAAAGAATCAAAAGCTCGCCTAAGTCAACTACGAAAGTAAGTCACTCATTGAGGAGATCCGCTCAAGTTCTGGTCTTCCTATATTTTGGATTGGAGCGACAGTACAAGAACATCGATAGAGTGTTTCGAGGCTGACTACCTTTATTTGGAATGGGGGAAGAGGAAGAGGTAAACCCTATTGCCACCATCGAGCATAGATTCAGACCGAGCGACCTAGGATAAAGGCAGAGAAATGAATCAAACTGATGAGAACAAGCCAAAGGAAAGGAGAGCTAATACTAATAGCTCTCTCCGCACTTCTATTAGGGGTTTAAGAAATACAATCATTATAAGAGCCCAGTCGTTCTAGCAGCGGCAAGAGATCCATAAAAACCACTGACATGAATGACCCAGAGCAAGATACTGCAGTCCTGTGTCTGTTGGAGACTATAGGCAGTTCTTCTCTAATGGATTTGCTTCTCTGCAGACAGAGGAATACTTTAATGAGGTATACGAACTGGGTTAATAATGACTGGGGTGGGGGCTAAGTAAACCCTGCCCGTGAACCAGATTCTAAAGGAAAGTAAGTAACTCGTGCCTGGTTAAAGGCTTCTACTGATAGGCTAAACGATGGGCTTGGCTTGTTCACGAATCTCCTGCTTAGAGAGGAGAAGAAGCATAAAAGGCGAAATTCCATCTAGTTGTTTTAGTCTTATTGTTTTTAGATTCCTACTCTTTACTCTAAAGAAAAGAAGAGAGCGTGGACACATATAGAAGCACAAGTCAAAACTCAGCCCTTACTTATTATATTGGCAGCCGAACCCTATACCACTATAATGAAGTATATTATGATAGCTATAGCCAAATGATTAGGTTCTTGAAAATAATATAGTATACACTATGCCAGTGAGATTCAATGATTCAATTGCTAACTTATATGAGAGTTAGTGAGATTCAATTCATTCTTTTACTTGCTTTCGTGCGCTAACCTTGTTCATTATTATGGAATTTTCCATTCTATTGAAATTGGGAGAGATGGCTGAGTGGACTAAAGCGTCGGATTGCTAATCCGTTGTACTAGTGTTATTCGTACCGAGGTCAATTCTAGGCTTTCCCTCTCTCTACGCTCGCTCTGAATACTTTCTACTTTCTGAAGGAATCTCTATTCTGTGTATTTCTTTATAGGTAAGGTGAAAATAAGGCATATAGCAAAGAATAAGAACTCATTAGCAAAGAAAACTCCCATATTCTTTTTGATTCCTTTAGTCCTGGATCATTAGATTAGATAAGAATCCTTAGATGAACAAATTGACTAGGAATTTAACTACTGTGTAAACAAAGAGTATGAGAGTGACTTGACTCAACGAACTAATGCTTATGCGCGAGTCCCTAGATAGTCTGTGCTGCTCAACGCCCTAATCGGAGGCTTTGAATTCCTTTCTATGGTTTTACGGGTAAGAGAAGATAGCTCGACCGTGTAGCCTGTATAGGATCATTGGAGGAGCTCTTTCTTATGGGCTTATGTTTGGCGGGTCATCTTTCTATGTTGATCCGAGCACATTCCAATCAACTTATTTGAAGCCAAGCCCATGATACACTGTTGTTTTGACGCCAGCCACTGCACCGGTTACTTATTCCCTCAAAGGAAAACCCCTTCCCTCTACTCCAATCGCTGTTTCAAGAGAAAGAAGAAAGGTCCTGTTTGTTTGATGGTATATCCGCGCACTGCTTTAAAGAGTAGTTCAAAACTTACACTGGCTGTTGAATAGGACTGAAGCTTAAAGGCCTACTTGCCGCGTTTTTATACCACTGTGGTTTCGTTTGACGGGTAGGACTGACTGTACATAGGCAGCTAGGACTTCTAGTAGCCGCACTTATGCTTATGCCATAGTTGAGGGTTTTTATAGGCTTACTGATGTCCTATAGGCTTGAATTGTTGCTTCTTTCTCTTTGTTAGTTTCTTTTAAGCAGTAGTTACCACGGAACAGTGACCAGTGTATTAGGTTCCGACCTTAGACGAATAGACAAGCAGCATCAAAACCACAGGGTTATCGAACGGTTAGTCCGGTTGAGCTACTCTGCCGCACTACAGCTTAGGCTAGAGTTTGGCGGTTAGTCCGGGTTGCCGAAGTTAGGGGCCCATTCTGCAGTGGAATATTCTATTTCTAGAGTCGCTCAATCATTCCTACTACGCTTTCATGAAAGATCCATATCAACCTAAGAAATCATAGCTAACTCACATTAAAGCCATTTGACCATTGTTAACCCCTAAGCCCACCGACTTTGGCCCCGTGAAAACTGGACTTGTGCTTAACCCTACGCCTTATCTGCAAAAGTAATATTTCCTACCTGCACAAAAAGTTCATATATTAAGTCTATCAGTGCTTTCCGCGAATTAAACAACTACATTCCCTTTAGAGCACAACATCTTGTTGGACCGAGTCAAACATTCATGGAAATTGACCTAGAAACGGAACTGTATGAAACTTTCCCTGATGCCGAAACTTGACAGTGCCTTTCGACTTTATCGCATTAGCGACAGAATCACCTCCAACTACTTCAACGCAAGAATATCTCTATACTGATTGAGACCGAGTAAGTACTTTATGATTTTGCCTACCTATACTTTAAGTGAATCATGTTATTTCGAACTAACTCTGACTCTAATTACCTCCTTCATATATATCCAAAATCTACGAGCTTCTTAGCGCTACGGTGACGAGATATACTAGAAACTTGCTTGATACTCTGACTTGCGCTTTAGACTCTTCCTTGAAACCTCACTGCTTAGCTTACACCGGACTCAACTTGCAAGGGAACTCGCACACAGTATTGCTTCCAAATCCAAGATAGGAATTGTTGTGGAAAGAGCTCCGTTAGCTGTGAAGTATAGTCTAGGTGCTTTGCTTTCCTGAGTCGAGTAGTGGTCCAGCATCAAATTAGTAAGGGGCATTAAGGTGATTGTAAGCCTTCTAACACCCTTCTCTCTGTAGTAACTTGTTACGTATATGCTTGGTTACTTTAACTTGCGCCAGGAAAACCAGTAATAGCTTCTGATCCTTGTTCTAACCCGGATCTTGTTTCTGCTTCCTTACCTTAATAAGATATTATTTCCCTGGGAGCAGGACTAGATGAGAACCTTCACCGCGCTTCAGCAGTATAGATTCGGCTTGCTTCCTTTCCTTACTATTAATTTACTGATGGCTATAAATCAACTTTGAGGTCTTACTGCTTACTTTTCCACTTCTACTATTCTTGCTTAAGATTTCACAGACTTAGTAGACACAAGAACGGAACAACTTGCATTTCAAGACCCAAACTCAACGAGCTTCTGTTTTTGCAACTGACTTCTTTTCACCTACTGTTGGATCTGGCTCCGCTCTATCAGCTGCTGCTTACTTGCTACTTGGGCTTGCTAAAAAAGATTCTTCCCGGCCTAGACTTCAAGTTAATCTTACCTCTGACACCTTACTTGCGCTGCGCCTTCATATTATTTTCTTGATGGCCTTCCCGCTTCTTAGTCGTCAACTGCCAAGTCACTACCAGTCTATTCTTTCCTTTATGAACCACACGATTCAAGTAAAGCACATGAACTTTCTTCTCGTAAGCACAGACGGATCAATTGCACTGTAAACTCGAAGAGACCCCCTTCACGCACTCGCCTTAGAATAAGATTTGGATAGAAAGGATAATTAGAGTTATGAACAAGTCCTTACTCTTGGGGTGCAAGTCTAGGTTTAGGTTAGGTTCTGTTCTTGTGTAATCATAGATAGAGGAGGTGGTCAAGTTGCAGGTATCGTTTTGTTGCGTTAAGCGATCAGTTAATGCGTATATAGAGTTGGGCTTAGACCACTTAGCGCTTCAGAAGGGCGGAAAGAATGGATGTAATTTCAAACAAGCAAACCAGCTTCATTCTTCGCTGCCCTTACTTTAGTAAAGGGGTTTCAATATCAATTCTGGAAGGTATAAGTGAGTTTCGGAAGTGAGTGAGTAAGGAGTTAATTTCAGTGGTGCGAAAGAACAAGAGCCAAGCTAACCTTAGCAACGGGACAAGAGTGATTAGGTTTAGCTACTGAACAAGAAAGAATGATAGGTTTGCTTTGAGTCAACTATATTATAAGTGATGTGCTCTGCTCTCTATTGGGTCCGGGTGTATCAATGCTCCTTCCTCTTTTGATTAGTCGAGTAGTGCTTTCCCTTAATGACTTAATGAGTAGTGGCAGGCCTTATTCCGCCCCTTTGACATGTGTTCTCCATTGGGTCGGGGTGTCTATATGCTCTTCTTTTTGATTCCTAAGTGCGTTAGCTTCGGTGTTTGAACAAGCTAGGACAAGAAAAAAGAGTAACAACCCATATAGTTTCAGAATATTGAACTGGCATTGTATAGATTGAAGTCAGTAACAGGAGAGTCGACTCCAAATTCAAAGGAAGCAGCAAGCGAAGTGATAACACTGATGCACCCCGAGAAGTGTAAGCGTTAGCGCTGAAGAAGGCATAATCAAAGTAAGGACCGCCAGAGGGAATAAATCTTTACTATAGTTGAGGGTTCGGCTGCCGATATAAGTGAAAGAACTCCGGTGGGCACCCTAACACAATAAGCCTAACAAGCAAACAACCAACAGAAATTAAGGAACTCGCTAAGCACAACGCAACGTCCTATTTTAGCACTAAATGACAGTTTGACTTTTCCCCCACTTATCAATTCCTATTTTAGAGAATGAGCTGCTCACAACAAGTAAAGTTTTCCGCATTAGCTTATACCATTTCTCTTCTTTTGGGACGTTAGGCAAGCTCGTTCTGATCTTGACACGAAGGGGCGTGCGGGCTTCTCTTCAATCTACGGGACAACACCGGGCTTCTCTTCTATCTGCGGGACAACACTAGAATTGCCGTATCTTGCCTTTCACCTTTCTTATAGCCTTCTTCAGCACTAAGTGAATGAGTGTTATCTATTAAGGATGCAGATAGAGTTAAGTCAACGAAATCAGAAGATATAGAAGTGTATCTTAAACAGGATTTGAAACAGGAACTCGATCTTCAACTGTATAAAGTCGTAAACGGTCGACACAGGGTAATCGTAAAGACTACCCTATTCCCTGCATGGGGCTGCTCCAGACCCCACACGGAGACAATCACATTAGTCCAAATTACTCCACCCAAGAGATAACCACCTAATAAAAGCGGCTCTGTCATTACGTCCAAAATGTGAGCACGGTATGCCAACCCAAAAGATACAACCATATCATCACACTTCCACATGAGACCAAAACGGACAATATTTGATTTGTGGTTTTTTTTCTTCTGGATTGTTATATTCTAATAGGCTTTCAGCACCTTGAAGAACTCTTGTAAGGAGACATAAGATCGCTAAGCTACTGTGTAGTACTAACGCACATACTGTAACCACATTTTCATCCAATTCCTGAGAAGGGACCACAAGTAAGTGCTTCATCCCGGGACATTTCCAATAATTTCTATGGAATGAACCTCTGGTATTTTGGGGCCATCTGTCTCCTTAAATAGGCAAAAATCATCTTTGAGGTATGGATTCAGAGGTTGACCACGACCTAACCAAATAGCAAAAGGATATCCCCCACATAGCCTTCTTCCTTTGCGTTGCAAGAGAGAAGGTGTGGTTTAATCGCGCCAAGACTCGAGCCACTAATCCTCAAAAACATAGAAAAGCGCTTAATAGGATACAAGTCATCCTAATAGCATAAAGCCCATGAGGATTCTAGTTGTTGGCCAGACATCGGATTGAGATTGGAGAGAAATCTGGACTCAAACCCCCCAATGTAAAGAATCTCTTGGAAAATACCACAGCTAATGGATGTGAGATTCCACATTTGGTTTTAGATATCTCAACTGAGAATCTCCCTAATACTTCGTGGTACTTCCGCGCCACAGCTTGGTCGGCAATGATAACATCAGAGCCCAGTACTGCATAATCGGTAAACTTCGGTACACCTGTTCAGCACACCACCAAATAATAGTGATCAAATGCTAACAATGGGGCAGAAAGAGGAGTAAGAGCCTAATGCCCCGCAACAAAGCATACTTGGGACGGGACCATTTGCGCCTTACAAAGGGTACCAAGAACACATTTTCGCCAGTGCTGAATTAACAACACTAGAGGTAAAAGACCTATCGAACAAGACCTTCAATATTTCGAACATGATAATAAGCTTAACCGGTCAGTGGCTGCACTAAGATCATAAGATAAACAAAACCGCCTTGACGGCCAATGAGCCGATACAAAGGAGAAGTCTGGTTATATTAACCATCCATTGGAATGAACTTCAACCCAGATGCTCCCCACTTATGGACCGGTCTCAATAAACGCTGATTGACATAATTGCCAATCGCGCTCCTCTTGCCTGCTCCCTCCAAAGAAAGAAATTGAAACCTAGACGACCAGAGACGGATTGGCTTCACACCTGCTTTAATTCGGTGGAATACCGAGATTATCACAAATTGGTAGATATGGGGACCGAGTCCGTTTTCAAACAAGTCTAGATTCCATGATAAGTCAAACTACACTAATTTATCCGCAGAGGAGTCCCGAATCATCTTTCTATGGAAAGAAGGGATAATTCGAGGCAGACCAGACCGAGTGAGGGAGAATGGCACAGACTAATCTCTGGGAACAGGTGGAACAAACACCACCGTATCAAATCCAATCTTCAGGCTAGATGCTGCTTGTTTTAGATATAATGCAACAAATAGTGACTCTTTTGTCCTAGATAAATAATCCGTTTTGCCACTAGGTGTGCAGCAATACACATCTCTTTGGTAAGACCATCCTGAATGATCAAGGTAACCTTTGCAAAATAGACCTTTTCTCATCCCATAAGGGTTTTTACTCTTGCAGGCGATTGTTCCACGCGTGAAAATGCAACCGTAGTGAAGTTCAAGCCTAGGCCTAGTCCGACAAACATTGGGCTAGCGGATTTAAAAGCCAAGTTTGTATTAAGGAATCAGCACAGGCATCAAGACTCAACGGGGGACTTTTGAATCAAAGTTGTCATGTCATATTAGTGAGCGAATTTCCAAGACATAAAATTACTGTAGACTCATTTCCATCAAGCTCCGCAAGAAAGAAGGAATCGATGAGAGCGAAAGCGAGCTGTAAGGAAATTACAGGGAATTATGCTTTTCCCAGAGTATCCCCAGATCTTGCTTACCCAGCGAAACTCTTATCTACCTTTATTCCAAATGTAGTGGAGCCTCTGGTCTAGGCAAAGAAGGATAGAAACCCCTCTATCTCCGCCCTGGCCTAAGATAGAAGTGTAGAGAGCATCTGGATCGGAAGTCAACCAGTTCGTTTGCTTAGTTCAAGGTTTCCGCCCAGGGGCCCTCACGATGGCTGTACCCCAAGGCTTATAGAACCAAGGAATCAAGGTTTTAGTGTGGGAGATCCTGAGCTGAGTCATTTGCCAAGCGGGTGCAGTGTACAAGATATAGACAGATAATCCCCTGGTTAGTATATAGGTAACCCAGTACTTACGAGTTTCTAGTTTTCCTGCTGGAAATAAGAAAAAGCATCTGACTCCGATTCCTTATGAAAGAGATTTTGTCTATCAGAATAGAATAGGGTATGTATTTACGCTCGGCGTTTCTTTTATATGGAAATCTTAGGCGCTGAAAGCCTTTGACTCGACTTTTGACTCTTACTTGTCATTTGTGCCCTTTCTAAAGCTTCTTTCTTCCGGCAAAGGCAGAGCAGATTCGTTCTATAGTAAGTAGACTCAACCTCGCTTCATAAAAGGATATTATCTACGACAAGAAAGGTCAATCAAGCCAAGCGAAGTTATTGTGCACCGGAACCTTGACTCTTTACCCTGAGGCCTTGTCAACAAATAATGAATTCAAGATTCTTTGACTACTTTAGAGTTGACAGAATGACTTGCTACTTACTTGCGAACAGAACAAGACGAAAACCTTAATTTAAGCTGATGATGGGGATCTACCAGTTGTTCTTGCTTGTTCGGTGAACTCAACTCGATCAAAAGGTTTCTCTTCTGGTTATCTATCACTTGCACTTGTTGATTTGCTTGTTCCATAAGCATAAGAAATGGTTTGTTCGAACAAAACTCACTCCCTTACTGAGAGAGCTACGCAATATCTTCTAGCTTCAGATCCAGCTTTTGCTTGAACAAAGAGAGGAGATGAGGCTTCTTAATATAATAAACTTGTGAACAGTCCTATTCTCGTCGCCAACACCCTAACTTGAGAAATGCTGCTGAATCTCCTGCTTGCTTCTTAAACAGCTTATTTATTATGTTTACTTGTTCGGTTTTGCATCTCTATCTGCTTATTTTCCTAGCAAGATTGCTGACTACTGACTTTACTCACCCCTTTTATAGACTTACAGTTGACTGCTGACTTTCCTCCAAAGCTAACGTTAGCACCCCGCACCCTGGAATGATTCTAAGCAATTGAGTGCTGCACACCACTTATAGAATTTAGGTAAATAATCTGTATTGCTTCGAAACTCGTGTTAGCGCTTAGGAATCAAAAAGAAGAGAATATTGTGCTAAACTCATGTCATATAGTTACATAACACTGCTTCCTCACTGTTTACATGAATATGCTTCCTCACTGTTAACTTCAAAATGGATGATGTGGTTCCCCCGAGCAGCTCGTTTGCTTGTTCTTGCTTGTTTGTGCGCTTATGGAGTTCTTATAGTTCCCCAGTCTTGAGAGTCTTCAATGTAATCAAATCCTGGGTTAAAGCAATTGCTTCACACGAGAGGCACTCTGTTCCAGTTCCGTTCCTTTCGAGGTAACTAACAGCATGGGATCTTCTTACACGAGCTCTGGCAATGGGATCGCCTACTTCTCTTCTATTTTCTTGCTCTTCTAATACTTCAAGCTAGTAATCAAGCAGCATAATCCAAATACATCTAAAGAAGAAAGAGGAAAGTCAATGAGTTCTGCAAAAGCAACTACATAAATAAGTTTACCTACGACCCCGGCTAGAGAGCGGCCCTGCCGCGACACATAATAGCAACTGCCGCGTAACATTAGCAGTTACTTGGCCCTACGCGGTTTTAACTCGCTGCCTAGACACGAGAACTCCTACGCGGTTTTAACTCGCTGCCTAGACACATTAGTAGTGTCTTGTCTAGTAGTTCCTTGTCGTCTTGTCGTCTTGTCTAGTAGTTACTTGCCTCCTTGTCGTCTTGTCTGCTTGGCCGTTATTCGTTGCTACCGCACAACGTCTGTCGCCTGCAAGAAGGGCTGCCGCTTTTAACTCCCGGCTCCTAACGCGCCACATTAGCGAAACTACCCTACGCTTTTAACTCGCTAACGCGCCACATTAGTAGTGGCTTGTTCATTAGTAGTTGCTTGTCGGCTTGTTCGTTAGTAGTGTCTTGGCGGTTAGTAGTTACTTGTCTAGTAGTGTCTTGGCTAGTGCAATTCTTACTTATGTGGTTGATTCTGTGACTTACTACTCGTATCCAAGGACAGGCATTCTTACTTTCTAATGGAATTATTAGCAGACAACCTAGCACTTCAGTGTCTTTCCCCCATTCTGTAATTCGCGTTGGATTCTTCTGTGTGAGCTTCGGTCTTAATTTAAGACTTTCAAGTAATAGAGAGATCCGCTTATTCATTACCTGCCCTTTACTATTCATTTGGTCAAGTATCAAGTGTAGTTGAAGTCGCAAGTGCCGTTGTTCTTATGTAAGTAGCAAGTGGGAGGGAACCCTAAAACTGTCTGCTCTTCCAAGTGGGAGGGAACCCTAAAACTGTCTGCTCTTCCAAGTGGGAGGGAACCCTAAAACTGTCTGCTCTTCTCGGCCCTCTTGCAAATAAAGATCCTAATCTAGCTTATGCTTCCTATCCTCGTAGATAAACGTAAGCCAGCCTACAGGAATTACGCTGATCTCCTTTATTCCCTTTTAGACTCGGGAAAGCCAATCACCTATACAACACTAGCATCGCGATTCAACTCATGAAATGAAGAAAGGAAATTTCACCGATGAAGATTCTGATACTTATTCATTTATTGCCCTTAGCCCAGTCGACTCGAATGTGAGTGTATTTCTGTTCTTGTTAAGTCTACTTGTTCCGTTGAAAAGTGATTGTTTAATATACTCGAAAGAAGATATCATTTCAATGCGCAGTTTTGTTGAATCGGATATATTAAGAAGCTAAGCCAAGCCGAGAAGAATAAGCATCAACATTAAGAAGCTGTTTATTTACTTCAATCTATACCATGTGTCAATAGAAAGTCATAATGGAGTTTATCCGTTGTGTGTGCGTTAGGAGTTTACAGCACTGAACACCTTTCTACCTTTACTTTTCAAGCAGTGTGTTGATCATTCTTTCTTCAATTGACATGGGATTCTCGGCGCTACAAGCAAGTTCGATTCATTCTTTTTCTTTGTTGCTTGTTAGAAGAGATCCAATCTTATATGCGCAACTGTTTGGCTTGGCGCTCGAAAGGAAAGGTGAAACTCATTCCTCACTGTAAAGTTGATAGTAAGGTAAGGAGTCAGCAGCAAGCGCTGTTGAAAGAAAGAGTCTTATTCTATATTTCAAACTATTCAAACCTTGTATAGTTGTTGTTTCTTAGGACCGGTTGAATTATTATGAGTAGTAGTGGAGTTCTGTATTTTGAGTAATCTTCTTAATGCATTTATGTTCATAGTTGGGCGTTAGCTCTTTTATAGCTTGTATCATTCTTCATTGTCATTACCCACATACATACAATAGAATAGGGCGTGTGCAAGGAATTCGGTGAGAGACACCCCATCAGGCGAGGGCCCATACTAGCAACTCATACTAGACTAGGGACCACTACATAGATACATACTCCCATGCATACATACTAGGGACCACTACATAGATATTCTAAATCCAATTAATTACAAGAAAAACAATAGCACAGTTCCATTGCAACAATTACAATAAAAACAATAGCAGTTGTTTGGCAAAAGTATAGCTGTTGTTTCACCCAGTTAATATAAGCAAATACTGATAAACTACTAGAAAACTCCTCCTAATATACTATAATGAGAATGCTTGCATTAAATATACTCGTTAGTATTAATATTATTAGGGGCATACATATGAGATGAGACACCTAGCCTATTAAGTAGGGGAAACTTGGAATTCAAGAAAGGAATGGCAGTTTGAATACCCGGGGAGAACTATAGGGGGCAAGCAAACAATCTTTCTAGAGAATTTAGGGCAGGAGTTGTAGGATGATAGTGGAAATAAGGAATGCAAGCAAGGGTGCAAGACAGTATAGACAGAGCGAGGCCCCCAGGTAGTAAGAGTTACAGAAAGGAGTCTAAGCCTAAGAGTCAAAGAGGTAAGTCAAAGGCAGTGAGGGGATCAAGTTAGAAATCAAGGAGTGGCAGACTGATGGATAGACACAGGAATGTCAGTCACAAGCCTAGTAGCTGTATTGGTTTCCCCAGATTTCTATTCAGGAGTTGAAGAATGAGCGAAAGGAGTAGTTCACTTTTCTCTTGTGCTAATGAGTTGAAGTCTGATGCTTACTACTATTAGTATTAGAGCGGAGGAGCTCTGTTCGAAACACGGAATAGTTACTTATTAACTTGAAGCAAGGAGAGGCAGACTGAAAGGGGTACTTGAGCTACATTAACGAACATGCTGGGAAGAAGTGCTTTCCTATAGGTTGTGGAGTACCTTTAGTTGGTTTTTTGTACGCCTGAGAGAGATGCATTCTTCCTTAAAAGTGGCTGTCTTGTTTGTAGTAGTAACAGTAAGAGTTATGTTTTTCATTCTTTTACTTAAGAGTCTTATTCTTAATGCCATAGTTGGATTCGCGTTGGATTCCTTAAGAGATAGAAGAGAGCGGCAGACTGAGAGAAAGTAGTTGAAGGCTAAGAGACAGGAAAGTAAGACTTAAGGAATAAAGAACCCAGCTAAGTAGTAGAAGAATCAAAGTAAGCAGTGGCAGGCCAAGAGAGACAGTGAAGTAAGACTAAAAGGTAGTTGTCTAGGCCTAGATCTCGAACTTATGAATGAAAGTCAAGGGTATAAGAATTGGAGTTAAGAGCTTAAGACCTAGTTTGTTCCTCAGGCATGGAAGGGGCAACTACAAGAATCGAAGGGGCAATTAGAAGACTAAACCCAACAGACAGGGCTTAAAGGTAGGAAAGTCACACTCCAACTTGAACTAAAGAATGCAACTAATGAGTACAGGAGCGAAACACCCCTCCAATAGCTTTCACTAGTGCCTCGGAGAATCAAACTGGAACACACAATAACAAAGAATGCAACTACGACACTAC
Organism: Musa beccarii; assembly: GCA_024322285.1. Lineage (NCBI taxonomy): Eukaryota > Viridiplantae > Streptophyta > Magnoliopsida > Zingiberales > Musaceae > Musa > Musa beccarii. Next base: position 49,771 of record JAIWVJ010000024.1, read on the forward strand.
TTAGAAGACTGAAACACCCTATAGAGAATTAAGAGAACTACTAGCAGGAATGAAACAAGGTGCTGAAAGCCTCGAACAAGAACTGTCTCCGGGCCAAGCCCTGCTACGTAAGCAACTAATAAAGAATTGACCTCTCCCTGCCTATCCTCTGCCTATTCAATTAGTAACAGCTAAGGTTTTCAGATAGCTCTTTCTTTCCTTACAATACTTGATAACTGCATATTATCGAACTACATCTTCTTTTGGTCCTGTACTGGCAAACTGGGTACTTTTTCTACCTAACTGATATTGGATACCATGGGATACCCAACTAAATGAATGATTTTATAAATGTTTAGAAAGACACAAGCAACTGTCGAACAGCAGAAAGAGTACACGCACCTTGTTTCTTGATTGTAGTTGTTTCTTAGCGGTCATATACCTTACTTGATAACTTCAACTGGCCTACTTTGATCTCCAGGAACGTCACTTGAAGAGCCAACAACTCTGCCTTTAGCCACTGCTGATTCTTGAGTAGATCTAACTCACCCGAACCCTGCTTTGCTTCTCTGATCGAGTAGACATTCACTTTGCACCAACACCCTTCTTTTGATTATTTAGTTAGCGGGCTAAGGAGTCAACGTCTTCCTTGAGACAAACTTCATTAATTGCCTCAACTGCTATGCCTGTACTTTCCTCTGAAACACCCGAACCAACCCTGTACTCTTTCTTAACTACTTTCATTCTATCTTATCTTAACCACTTGCATTTTCTCTTAACTACTTTCATTCACAGGAGCAGAAGCACTTGAATTGAGAGGGGAGTTCATCTTAAAAGAAGGTATCAACTTCGCCTTTGTTATAACAATTCCTTAGTTCGTGCGTCAGTAGATGCTCGTGTCTAGGCAGGGCCGCTCTAACAAAGCTGGCAAAACAGGCTGGATTTGAAAAGGCCGATTTTCGGTATCAATTGCCGGATGAATGAAGTTACAGCCAAAGAAAGGAATGAAATGCTATCTCAAATGGGCCTTCGCCCACCGCTACTCTGGTTTTTAAGCTTAAAGAGAGGTTGATTTACCTGCCGACGCTGACGAGACCTCCATGCCATCTTTGGCTCTTCTCTTTTCCGCTTTGACATGACATTAGCACATTCCTTCGAAACCTTTGGCATTGCACGAATCCCCTCTTTCGGAATAGAATCGAGCGGGTCCCACTTTCAAACAGTTGCTATGGTCTCGCTATGCTAAGCTAGCTTGGTTAAGAACGTGCTTAAAGCGAAAAAGGGCGAGCACGTGTGGAAAAAGAGTCTAACTATAATAGAGGCCTTGATAGGACGGTAACAAGTCGGTGGGGAAGGGCCCTGCTGAATGGGGCAAAAGTGTTCCAAATAGGAAAGTGAACGATGCCTCGATATCTACCAATGGAAAGGATCTTGAGGCCCGATCACAAGGTCAAGAAAAAGGACTAAACTCAACCCACCCTATTTGGTTGGATTATCTATGGAATTGAGAGTTTGCTTTAATGCTAGCTTCACGGGTTGATGTAAGTAGATAAAGGCTAATTCGCAATATTGCTTTAAGCTAATCAATTTCTTTTACAGATGTCATGAACTACCAGCGAGGTATGAATGGCAAGATTGAGAATATTGTGACAGAGATGCAGTCGATTATAACGTAACCACTCCGTGAGGGCCGGGACAATCTTTAAGTGTTGCAAGCACTGAGTTATCCCAAACTCCAGCTACTTTTGCAAGTTGGCTGCAGGCTCCCGAAAGGTGACAGGGCCTTCGCAGAGTTCCGGTCAATTCCTTAGCTCTGACATCCCAACACGCTGAGGCTTCCTCTTCAAAGGTTGACCCTACACCTCCAAAAGTGCGCAGAAAGAGCTTTCTTCCCCGCCCCCCATTCATTAGGGGCTTGACTCAACTATTTGGCCCTTGCATTTTACAGCTACACGGTCATAGCATTTCCATAGAAGTCCTTACCGAATGAAATCAATATCATTGCTCTTCTACACAGATCGGGACTGTAAAGAAAGCGGGTGGGATCAGATTGATTTGAGAATACCATTAAACCCATTTTAGCCACATCTTAATCCAATTACGGATGAGAGTCAACTCAAGGATCTAACGTTCTCCATCAAAGATCAACTCATCAGGAACCATCCGTAACTCTTTCGGTTGAAGTTCCTTTCGAAGCCAGTCAACTAAAAGCCCTTTAGACAGAGGGGTTTCCCCCGACCAACCCACCAACCATTACATTAGACTAAAAAAGCCCATACAAAGTTAGCACCTAGGAATCAAATGCAATATGCTCATAATGAAGAACCACAGGACGCGGATGCCTGTGCCTATAAGAAATCAATCGCGGAGCCACCCATTAATAGTTGTAGAACTAATAGCAAAGTTGCCTCCTGTGAGATGAGTTACAACTCCTTGATCGCTTATACTACCCAAAACGTCTGATTGCATTTTACAACTTCAATTGAATATTACCCCGATTCAAGATAAATTCATGAGGAAGTGGTATCTCTTTAGGATCCACTCAAGCATTTCGAAATTGATCAATCGGTAAAGAAAGATGTAAGCAAGCCCAAGAAACACACCTTAGTCCTAGTCGTCCTGCTAAGTGGTGATTTAACATAGATTCTACATCCTGGAACCAAGCCAATTTTGGGGCGGCTTTGTGATAATGGAACCAACCAGCAAAAAGCATTAACGATGCAAAGACCAATGCGCCAATGGCGGTACAATAGAGTTGTAATTCACTAGTTATTCCAGATGCTCGCCAAATCAGAAATAAGAAGTGCTTTTTCTTTCTTCCTCGGAACCCCCCGCCTACATAACCATTAATTCTTTCTTGACTCACTAAACAACCTGGGCATTAGGTCCAATGTGAGTAGTATCGCTTTGCTATGCTTCATAATTGGAAAAAGGAGCACCGTGGAAATAAATACCACTCAGGCCAAAGAAAGATGATTGAGAGTTTACCTAAATGAGAACTCCACACTTTTCGAGAGATCTCTTCTAAATCAAAGGTTTGGCTATCGAAATCGTGAGCATAAGTGTTCCGGTTCCAGATCAAAGTGGTAGTGCCCCAACGCTATTGTTCTTGAGAAATGACCCGGCCCATTCATCCAAAGAAGTTGTTATTTGATCCCTAGCTACCAAAATGGGAACTTATGGTTCCGCGGCGAACGAATAATCCAAGTCTAATAACTGCCCTCCTATTTCCGGACAACACATACAAAGACAAAGAGACCCCCCAATTGTTAAGGAATTAGTTAACCCATGAGAGATGTTTAGACTTCGTTTTTTGGATCTTCTACTTTTATCTACCATCTAACAATTTTATTTAGTTATTCACTAGAGCACAATTATGATATGGAACATATCGGTTACTTTCTTCTTTCCCGACCCGATTCCTTCCTTGGCTGTAATTTGAATATAACTAGCTAATGCTGCTGGAATGCCCTTGTCGGATTCTATCTTCTCTTGGTGGAGTAACTTGCTTACTGTCCTCCAATAAATTACCTTTCCTTCTCTGCGTGCCTGCCCAAAATGACCCGGGTGTTCCAAACAGGGAATGAGAGCGCCGTAACATTATATACTAGGATAGTAAAGGGCTCTCTGTTGATGACCCGAAAGTACCAGGAGCCTGGGAAGGGGCTTTCTGTACTGAACCTACTTGCTTGACCGCGGGAGAGAGACAATGGGACTAAACACCTTCTGTCCTTCCTAAACACCTCTAACCCTGATGGATGGTAAAAATGACTACTTAGCAGCGGTCACTGCCCACTCTTACTATGGAGTTTCAAAACCAAATAGTTAGATGCTGGCTACACCTTCCGAAGACTGAGCAAGCGTAACGGAGTCATCCGTAACGGATTCAACCGAGAATGTCAGAGAGGAATGGACTAAGCATATCGAGTAGCGGTTTTTCGTTTTCACTGACTAAGGCAGATCCCCACTACCACTAATCCGAAGTGCCTCTACGAGTAACAATAAGATTACGCCTTAACAGCACTCGGGGTTATACCTCAACTAGAAACTATGCGGTTGGTTTCCAGTCCTAACTTGATTGTCTGCGCTGCGCGAACTACTTTCTTTCGAGTCAAGCACTCACTCAATCCTTTTACTCTCTTGTTGGCTTAGCGTTGCCGAACGATAAGAAAGGAAATTCGATAAAGCGGAAGTAGTGCTCACAACCGTTGGCTCCTTGGACAGCTGGGACGGATACGGGCTTGCAACAGCCTATTATGAGTACTCCTTCGTGTCGAAGATCCCGATTCGCTAGACTATTGATGCATGTGCTTTCTCACTATGTTTAAGCCGATTGAGCTCTTTTGAAAGAGCAGGGAGAACGACCAGAGATGGGCTCCTATCTCGGGCGGGAGCGTAAGCAGTGATATGAACCAAAGCATCATAGCATGAGACATGACAAGTGTAGGAGAGGCCAGATGACTCGACCTGAGCCCTCGTCCAAAACCTAGCAAACAGACCGTTGTGAACCAGCGGCAAGAGATGACAGAAAAGCATAAGGATAACAGACCCGAATAAGCTGGAAAAGTTGGAGTACGAATCGAAGCAGCTGGTAAAGTGGAATTGACTCCCATCCCATAGTGTTCAACTAAGCACTCGGGAGAAAGAGGGGGCGAAAAGGTAAACATTCGGGGTCAATCTTCCTTCAAATGCTTTCGATATTTAAGCCGTGTAAATGTGCATTCGGTGGGGAATTGCCTGGGATAAGTTCCGCCTGTCTACCCTTTATCCCTTCGATTGGATGCGCTATCCGGTCCAGTCCAGCGGCATTTCCTGAGTTTATTAATGGATTTGGGATGGCTGACAATAGCGACTTCCCTTTATCTCGATTCTCAGATGTGGCCAAGGGAGGGAACCAGCAAGCGAAGCAAGAAGGAAAGATGGGGGTGAAGTTCCGTTCACGTAAATCCTAACGCGCTTAATAGATGTAGCTTATTCGGTCAAATAGAAAGTTAGCGGGAAAGAAAAGGAGTATTAGCAAGCAGATAAGGGAGTATAGTATATAAATAATAGGTTATCATAATATCTTATATGTGCGATGCAATAGATTCATAAGAGTTGCAAGCCGGCTCTAAGTGCTCTTCAATTCGCGTATGCACATCCGTCTCATTAATCTTTCCGTTTTCCTTTCTTATTAATCTGACCGGCTTGCTGCTGACTTACTTGATCTTGATACAGCTGCGGATTCCGCCTAAGAACAGAACTCGGCTTAAAGTAAAACACCGGTAATTGCACTTTCTGAACTGAAAGAGACTCCACTCGCTCGCCCTACTCTACTGCTCGAAGTCCGCCAATAACTCCTCTTTCTTTACTTAGCGCATCAGAAGCACCTGTCTATACCGACGCTCACTTCTCTTGCAAACAAACAAAACAGTAATCTTTCTTGCTTTTCGAGCTCCTTTCCTTGTCTACTCTAATGGGCTTATTAACGGTTTTTCGGGTACCTTAATGGGGCAAAGGCAAAGCTGCTATTTGATTAGCCTAAAGATACGCTGCGGTTACGGCTTACATAAATAGTTTTTTGGAATATAGTATGGCTTAAATGAAGTGGCTTTCTGAACTCAACTCGCACCCGCAAAGTCAAACACCTAGCTTGCATCAGCTCTTGTTCTTGCGTCTGCATCCTAACTTTACTACATATATCTTGTGTGCCGAAATCCGGGTAGCTCACTTACGCTTCAACCGGATTCTCTCTGAAAACAGGAAAACAATAATCTTTCTTTTTAGCGGTGTATAGCATTACCCTGGTGTCAGAATGAAATGCAATCTTTCTCTTGCCTCTTGCTCTTCTTGATGACTTAGTTCTATGTGGGCTCCCACTTATTATTACTCTTTCTTATTATTTGTATTATGATTTTTCCTACTCCGGATACAGCTCTAACTCAAACTCCTGTTCCTGCCCCTGAAGCAAATCCTGTTTCCGCTTCTGTTTTATCTGGACATTCTATTCTATCTTGGTTGGGCATTCTCCTCGGCTTCTGTAGTAGATGAAACGGAAACTGCTAATTAAGCACTTGCGCTACGCCTATAGTATATAATTGAGTAATATAACCTGTTGTATCTATACCTTATTGTATTGAAATCTTTCTTATATCGAGCACTTGATATAGAACTAAGTAAAGACACACCCTATACCAGAATCATGGAATTGAAGATCACCTGCTTGCTGCAGACCAACTTATAATATTGACTGCGCCAACACCATTAACTGAACTGCGCGGGTAAACTCCCTAAACTTGTTAACCTCTTTTCTCTTAGCACCCTCAGAAGCAGCGCTGAGATAAGAGGCCTTCGAAAGTCAATTCAATCAGTAGACATTGCGTAGAGATGATCGATCTTCTTTAGAAGTATAAGGATTACACAATACAATAACTAGGCGAAAAACACACAATAAGCACGGACTTAGCGCGGAGGAAGTTCTCTACTCTATACCGATTGAGCTCCCCTCCAGCAGTACAATATGGTAATGAAAGTAGACAAACAGATTCCAGTTTTACAGGAAACTTATATACGCCCGCTTGCTGCTAATACTGATTCCACTCTTACTGGCAATTCAGGTCATTACTTTGAGCTAGAGCGGCACTACCACTATAACTATCAGGCATTATTACTATCAGGCCATTCTGGTCGACCACTACTTGATTCGGGAAAAGCGAAAAGTGCTTTGAACTGCGCCCTTAACGTAAAGGAAAAACTCCTGCGCGACACGAGGAACTACTGACGCGCTTTAACTCGCTAACGCAACATGACTGACGCGTAACATTAGTTTCCGGACTGCCGCGACACGAGCTACGCGGAACGAGAACTCCTGCCGCGCTTTTCACTCCTAACGCTTTTAACTCGCTAACGCGCTTAACTCGCTAACGCGCAACGTTAGTAGTTGCTTGTTTAGTAGTTGCTTGTTCATTAGCCCAACTACCCTACGCGCCACATTAGTCGTGGCTTGTCGGCTTGTTTATACGTTCCTTGTCTAGTAGTTACTTGCCTCCTTGTCGTCTTGGCTCCTCTCCTTCCGCTTCTGCACGCTGCTTCAGCTCTTTAGAACGAAACTTGACTGCTCCTGCTGTAGCTCTTAGTAAGTATAGTATGGTTGCTGTAGCTCTTAGTAGTATAGTATGGTTTCAAGTGGCTTGTGTCTAAGTCCAAAAGTCGAGGTCGGAGCAAAGGAGAAGGAGTGTATTTACCAACTTCTATACTAGGTGTAGGTGCTCGAAATAAAGAATTTCATTGTGTCATTGCATTCTATACCTTATTGCTTACATGTGCGCCTAAGCATTATCAAATGAAAACTTAACGGAACTGCTAAATAGATTGGAGTCAACCAAACCTCACTCTTATGACTTATACTATACTAGAATCATGTAACCAAACCTGACTCCTATTACTTACTCCACTCATTGACTCTAAAGAACAGCAGCATTGCAGCGTTTGTAGTAGGCTCGAACATCTGCTTGTCTAGTTGCTTGTTCCCTTGGCTTGGTTCCGAGAATCATAGGAAATAAATATGACTGAAATTAGCACTGGTGATCTCGAACATGACTTTATTATAATGGAGAAAAGGGTGGATTATAGCTCTTATCTAGAGTTGAATCTTGAATGTTTAGTTCCGGAGGTCCTTCCTTCCTCTCCCCATCCTTCCTAAGTTCTTACGCTTACTTTGATTTAGCTCCTTCCCCTCTTCCTTAGTCCCTTATTTCTCTATTGTTAATTACTTTCCCTAATTACTTTCCTGAAACCCGATACAGCTCTTTCAAGGGCCGATACCTCTTGGCGGAACAACGACCATGCCTCTTAAGAGTCTTACATGGGACAAGACCCCGCGTAAGTCATTAATGCCACCCCCATCATAAGATAAGTAAGCACTGCTGCTAGCGACAGGAAGTGATTCACTTGCGCGTCAGGGACATGCCACTGGCCCAAATTACAAGGCATAGGAAGCTAGTCCAGGGGTCGTTCTAGAACATTATAGGTGCACTCAATGAATAAGCAAGCAAACAAACTGACTCTTAATTAGAATAGATGAGTTATTGAATGACTTACAATATCATGATTCTTATATTTACTAGCAGCATAGCTTCTTCAAATATGGAATATGGGCATAGAACAAGCAGTTCTGTAACGGAATAAACACCAAAACGCTAGCACAAGAAATAAGCAAAAGGCGTCCCAAACACGAGAATAACGCGTTAGCACAAGGGCAAATAGACTACTCTAGCATAACACGTATAGATATAAGAGATAAATATCATAAGTAAACAAACAACCTTCAGACTCAACAACGAAGCACCCCAAGAAGTAAGCGTTAGCACCCCGCCACCTTATAAGATTCTTCAGAGACTCAACGGCTTGGGTACACGTTAGCACTTTGGCGAAAGAATAGAATTGAGCTGAGCGTTCATAGCATATAATAGATTAATATATATGCACCTCCTTATAGTATAGAATAGATGAGAAAAAGAAGAGATGAAAAACAAAGCATTACTCGGGTAAGTAAGCTACGGGAAGGTAAGGAAGCAATTGGATACTGCTTTAACAACCAAGTGGGGCAAGTGTGAACCCACCTATCTTTCTTCACTAACGAGACCCCTATCTTCTTATGCCAATACGGAATTGATTCTTACCCTAATGCCTATACACATAAACATCACTGGCACCTGCCACCATGGAATATTTGCATCTGAACGCTACACAATAGTAGTTGACTCAATTGCATTGCAAAAGACAGCTTTTTCTCTTTGACTGCTGAACTAACTTACGAGTTTTTATAACTTCTTGATTGTTGAGGCGCAGGTTGCTCTGCTGACTCATTGCTTCCTTTCTTTTTGCGTGTTCTGTTGCTTGCTCTCCTTACTCTTTTTCATTTTCATTGAGTAAGAAAGCACTGTCTAAAGCTAGTAAAGAATCTAAGTAACCTAACACTGTACGCACTCTACTTAATAAGCCTATATAAGTTGGAAAGGGTCAACTCAACTCAAAAGAAAAGACAGAAATCAATCTAGCTTTCATAACACAGAAATGAGTAACAAAACAGCTGACTCTTCTCTATCTATAAAGAAAGAATGGAATTGAGTGCTCTCCATTGCTTCTGCCCTACTCTAAGAATATATTAGGGAGATGGCTATGGCGACTCTTTGAACAAAATGCTTCTTTCAACATTACTTTCTACTTGGAAACTTGATACGCTTGGTTTCTACTTGATACGCTTGGTTTCCACTTGAGACTTATCTTAACATTGGTGTTTGGGCCTGTGCCCCAGTAAACCTTTCATTGAAGCACTACTTCTATAGAAACAAGTAACTTCACACAACATTGCTTTAAGGAAGCAGTTAGTTTACGCTGTAGGGCGAGTAAGGCAAGTAATGGAATTGAATGCACCACTTATAGATAGAATCCAAAGTCACTTCATCACAAAACACCGAAACTTATGGACTTTGTGAAACGGCTGTTCTACTTACGCTCGCACAGAGCCCTTGTGTTTGTAAACGAAGCAAGACAGTGTTATTAATGAAAATGAGGAATATGTGAGAGAGAGATTCTTTTCGAAAGCCTCTATTCTGCCTAACCGAACCCTATACGATCGAGTGCTCAGTAAACCTTTATGATTTCCCGCCTTACTTTCATTCAATAAGTAAGTAAGCAGTGTTTTTACTCAATAGTGAAGCGAGTACCAGAGTAAGCAGGTTGTTGACTATCCTATATTTATGAATACGAATATGATTTCACCACACTAGAGTCTTCCCAACCCAACACTTCGGTAGAGCAGGAGCTGGAAGGCTAGATGAAATGAGAAAAGCGCTAAGAGGCCCCGTAAGCTAGCTATGCTCTTTGGTCACCTCTTTCTATATTTCGTGTTAGTTCAATGATTTTCTTAAATGAATCTGTCATAAGTGTTTCTTTACTTCCTGTCATAAGTGTTTCTTTACTTCGCCCTTCCTTGCTTATGGAGTTTTGGAATAGAAGCTAAGCTCCGCGTTAAGTCTCAAGTAAGCAGGAAAGAAAGAAGATAAGGTATTAGCACACAGGGCTAACAAACCACGTTCCGAGCAAAGCAACCTTCCTAAGCGCTTATATTAGGTCATAAGTAGTCTAATCCAATATCATCTTGCCTTCGATAGAACTAAGTAAGCGCGTAAGAATCAACGTTGCGTGTGCCGGAGTAAGGAGTGAGTTTTGGAAGCAGGAAACAGTGAGGCTAGAGAAGAGAGTTAAGCGAGGCTAGAGAAGAGAGTTAAGGTAGTTCGGGTAACGCGGCAGCCGCCAAGCAGACAGCTAGACAAGACACTACTAACGAACAAGCCACTACTAATGAACAAGCAACTACTAACGAACAAGCCACTACTAATGTGGTGCGTTAGGTAGCTAAAACGTCAGGAGTTACCGGTTACGCGTCAGTCGTGGAGCGTAGGAGTTGAGTTCTCGTGTCGCGGCAGGGCCGCTCTTCTCTTCTGTTCTTGTTTTGAAGCAAAGGTCGAATCGGGAGTAGGGTTCGTCAACAAGAGAATAAGTTGTGCGAAAGTCGGCTGAGTTCAGTGCCAATAAAGTGTATACTCGATAAGAATAGGGAACAAGATCAGATACGGGAGTTTTGTTCGGAGAAGAAACCATATCCGTTGCTGTAGCTATATATATCCTATCCTGAGTAGGAACTATCAAAAGTGCAGTTTCGGGAGTCAGAGCGGAAGCCATATATTCAGTAGGAACTCAATCAGAAGCTTTAGCCATCCATATCCGTAGAATAAGTCAGAGTAGGAATAGGAACAAGAGAATCCGTTGTATCTGATATATAAGCAAAATCTCGAATTGAATGCCCATCTAAATAAGACTCAGCTGCTTCTAGGAATCTACCACTTGTTCTTGCGCCTGCACATCCTAATCCCCATCCTCAACAACAGAACTTTTATGCGTTATCTAAGCTTCTTTCAACCCCGGCTGCCTCTCTTTCAACAGCTGATGATCTGTATTCCTCACCTTTACTTTATTATGTATCAATTCCATCTCAAGCTTCTGTATCAAAGCTAGTCGACAACATCATATGGGTAACGCTTGCTCCTTCCCCTTTATGCTTGATCCTGTGCCTTGCCCTTGAACTAGCTTGATCCTGAGCGTAAGCTTAAGACAGGAACTCCCTTAGTGCCGAGTCAACTCAAACAGCCCCTCTTGCAACCATACCTCCGGCTACTGAGTGAAATTAGAACTTGACTACTCGTACTGTACGAAGTGTTACCGGATTGGATTCTATCTTACTGGTTATATGGGACCTAGGGTATTGGAAGAAAATCACAAAAGATTCAAATAAGTGAGAAACTACTTTAGGCGCGAAGAGATCCAATCTTATCTGTGCTTACGAGAAACAAGCAACGGAGTTTGCGAGCTCTCCAGACTTATATACCCATTCATAAGTAGATGATCAAGATCTTGATCCTGAGAAAGCAGCTTTCTCTTATAGATTCAACTAGCACTGAAAGAGGAGTGACTAAGGACTGTAACACTTAAGACAGACACCCACCCTTTTGGAATTGATAGAGAACTAAATGGAAGTGAAGGTGCAGGAGATGGAAGGTGCATTCAATTCAATTACTTGCCTGTATCGTCCTATAGCTCGAAGTCAGAAGTCTCCTGTTCCCGGTTCCCGATGAAGAAAGCACACAGAGTCAAAAAATCCAGTCTTAAGTAAGGGTAGCGCGGTTGCATATTCCTGAAGGCGAGTTAAGTCTAGAATACCAGTTTGATTAGTTTCATCCTAGTTTACAAGATATCTTCTGCCTCCGCTCTGGACTCTCAACTTGTTGAATCGATAGCATAATACCCTGCGCACTGCTTCTGCTCGCTTTCTGGTAGAAATATTGATTTTAGTAAATACACTGCATCCTATGTTGGCCCTGGTTCTGAGAAAGAATAAAGTATTGGTGGAGCACAGGGCAGACTCGGACAAGTTACTACAACAAAGCAAATCCATTCCATAAGCGAATTACTATAGCAGCACTGAGTAAAAGAAAGGGTGCCTATGTCTTGCAAGTATAGTGTTCGGATGCCTAGCTGAGTTCTTAAAGAGAAAGAGTGAAGAAGCCGGGTGTTCAGATGCCTAGCTGACTTCTTAAAGAAGTAATAACTAAACTACCATAACAAGTATGTAAGCAAAACTACCCCTAGATTGATTGACTAGCGACCCTGCCCTCTTGCCTTGACTTGGAAATAAGCCTTTCTCGTACTTTCCCTACTTAGATGCAGAATAATGATCATAAGGAAGTCTGCTTCTGCTATAAAGATCTGAATTGGAATTGTAATGTCTTTGCTTTGAAGAGAGTAAAGCCTTTGAAGCGAGGTCTAGGTCTAGGATGGACTAGCGGCCCTGCCGCGTAACATTAGCAGTTACTTGGCGGGTGCTTGTGTCATCGAAGTTATTGTTTCGGATGCCGGGTAGCATTATAGTGGGTATGCGATAGTGGGTATGCGATAGTGGGTATGGGATAGTGGGTATAGGTAGCGCGTATCAATAGAATAGAATATATGTAGTGTAGGTGCCGATATGGGTTAACTAAAGATTAGATCAGTGCGTGGGTGCAGCTATGGGTTAACTAAAGAGACGCGTATCACCTCATTAGTACACCTCGCATCAAAGGCAGATCCTGCTCTAACTGACTTACTTTGGCACTGCTGATTCTATTACTGCTTACTTCTATTCATTGCTTGGCTGTTATGCTTTTTGAGTTTTGTCGGCGTAGTGAAGAGAGTGAGAAGCCCCATCGAGTCGACTTCAATTGAATTTTCTTCTTCGTTTAGGGTTTCTTTCTTATAGTTATTAGTAGTTGCTTGACTGATAGCATTAGTAGTTACTTACCTCTTCAAAAAGAAGTCAATGAACTGGCTTTCAGCACCTTGTTGAATATCCCCTGTGTTCGAGGTCTCGTAGGAGTTAGGCGGGGAAGCTCATGTTCTTGTTAAAGAAGTAACTCACTACTATATGTCTTAATGGAATGTTTTCTTTCTATCAATCTTATATAAGCTTATATAATAGACCGGACAGGTTCTAATAGCTCGGAAAGGGACTCTCGATCGAGGAAGAATCAAGTACCGGAGCATTAAGTTTCAGGTCGAGTATGACCAAGTGCTTTCTTCGTCGCCTGTCTTCATTGTCTTCAAGGAGAGGTCGGGGAATTATATATCTTTGGCTTCTGCGCTCACAAGTCAAGTTTTATCGTGGAGCAAGATAGAGAATTTGTCATAAGAAGAGTTTCCTGTAGGTTCAACTTAGAGAAATAGGGGTTTATGAACCTAGTAGTAGAACTAATGAAAACACTACTCTGGGCTTGGAATTACACTTATAGCCTTTTTCTTATTATGTATGGGCTTCATAACCTTGTTGTGGTCCAAAGAATGGAGCAGGATTTGGATCTGAGGTTGGATCTTTAACAACTTAATCAGCAGTTCTTGGAAAGTATCTCGGAACAGGCCAAATAACAGTTAAGTAAGGGGCGGGAAGGTAAGTTGAAACTAGACTTGTTGACGAAACTGGAGATTCCACTGTTCTAGAGTTATGAGCAAGTACGTCTTTTGCCTGGAGTGGAGACTTTCACTGCTCTGTGAGTAAGCATTCGATTCGGCTTCGGCTGATGATCCAGATTATGCTCCTGCTTATAGTTATCTACCACTTGCATCTTTCTCTTTTCTCGGAGACTACACTCGAACTGGAACTATGTATTCACTCTCACTCTCACAGTCTATATATACCAGGGCAAGGGTTGGCTAATGACAAGCAGTACTTTTCTTAAAGAAAGAAGAAGATTTGATCCACTCTGTCGGTAAAGTCGGTAAAGTCAAGTATATTAGTTAGACCTAACCGGAATAGAGCAACAGAACTGAGTAGGGGAGAAATAGAGAGTTGGGAGTCAGAAACGGAATCAACAGTGGAAGGAGAAGTCTCTTCAGCCGGAGAAGGATCATATAAAGGATTGATTGCTAGTATAAGTTTGAATTCTAATATCTGAATTATTGACTATATAATAATTAATTACTATCCAGAGTTGCCCCTAGATTGAAGTTGGGAGAGAGATTAGAACAAGTAAGTCTGCTGCCCGGGGGTAATAAAGAAGTTTCAGGAATAACTTCACCTTATCACTCTATCGCTCCTAGGATTTCTATTTCCTGCCTTATATTGTAATTGCTTCTTGATCGGCCCCTACTAAGAAAGGCTTTCTCCTTAGAAAGATAATATAGAATCTCATAGTGATTTTATTATGCTTGGTGTCTACCGCTCTGGTAGAGTGGAAATCCATCTTGTTTATCAGTTTATTTCATTTCTTTTTATTGGTTCATCTCCTATACTTTCTTTCAAGAACCGCACCCACACACCCGCTTTAGTAGGGACCAAGACACAACTAATGTGTCGCGGTAGGGAGAGCTAACTCTTTACTTTAGGTTTTTTACTTGTTTTTCTCATCCCTGGCTCCATCCTATGATTAAGTTTCCGAGAGCTATAGCAGTAGCAGGAATGTTACTCAAAACAGACTAGGAGAAGAATCTAGATCTGGTGCTGGTGAGGAAACATAAGAAGTCAAGTAAGCTGTTAAAGCAGATCCACGGATGCCGGTTTTCTTCTTTTGTTTTATACCTTCCGGAATAATATGGGTAGTTGCAGTGACTCAACTCGCCTCCTAAGGGATTCATTCCTACTACTCGGTAAAGCAATTAACGTAGCTAAGCCATTAACTACTCGGTGAAAAGGATTCCACCTTGCTTACTTCATCAGGGGAGTATGAAACGGAAGAAAGCCTAAAATGATGCAATTAAAAGCGGGTTTTCTATCTTACTAGAAATCCTTCATTGAAACATATACTTATTTTAAATAATGCATTTGATAGTAGTAGTTTAATGCTTTTAAGGTTCAGCTAAGGCGGAGGCATAGGCATAGGTACCTGTTCTTGTTTAATACGACATTAGTCACCCGATAGTTTAGAGTTTCTAGTGGAATTCTGAACTTCAAGTTGAGAGGCCGGGTCGGCAAAGAATATCTGACGAGTCGACAAACAACTCCGGGTGTGCTCTCCTCGGATCTTGCCCCTATTCGAGTGTTAGTCTTCATCTCTTCCTATGGCTCTTTGAACTCTTGCCCGGCGAAGATACCCCTTAGTTTACTAAGCATCCTTTTTCTTACCTTCATACAGCAGAAGAGCCCTCCTTCTCGCTAACCCACCTACTGTTTAAGAAGAGTTCGGGTCAAACTATCTTACTGTTGAAGCGTTAAGCGTTGCTAGGTACTTTCATTTCAGTAAAGAATATAGTAGATGTGGGTGCCGCTATAGAAGTAAGATGGGTATCCTGTGTTGTATCCGCAGAAACCCTTCTTTTGAGTCCTGTGTTCGCTTATGCGGCAGGAGCTCTGGTTCATTCTTATAGTTAGTAGTAGATACAAGCATATACTAAACAAGCAACTAGTTAACTTCTTTCTTGCAAACCATGTACAGTAGTACCATATCTCCCCTATTGCTACTAGCTAATCTCTATCCTCGGGCAACTCGGTAAAGCCTTATTGTTTCCCGCGCCTCTCCTCTGGTATTGAAGTGAAGACTTTAATTAGCATCAGAAGGAATTGACCCTAGAAGAAGGAATTGAACTCAGTATGGAAAGAGTTAATAATACCAATGAGAATGAAACCAAGTAGTAATATAATTCAACCAGTAAGTCAAGTAGAATACTAAGAAGCGGATATGATCGAGCGCATCTAGTTACAGAATGAGAATGGAATTACAGAATTGAGCGTTACATATACCATATATATAAGAAAGTAAACTCACTGCTGAAGCCAACCCAGTACTATAAGGGGCGAGTTGGGACAGGGAAATTGGCTTTGATAGCAACTCCGGTCTTATACTAAGAGGAATGGGCATCAAATTCATTCTAAGAGAAATCTGTGTTTCCAGCACCAACTAGTAGGCTTTCAGCACCTTTCGGAATAGCTTCCCACAAACACATAGCCAGTAGGCAAGGAGGCAAAGGCAAATAGGGGTTACTAAACGAATTGTCCAACAAGCAACTACTGAAGAGGGAAAGCACTACTAACCGGTGACTTAAACTTATGATCTTTTCACTCGCCACTCCTATACCGTAGTAAACAAACAAAGATTCAACAAGGGGCCAAGCAGGCATACCTGGCATACAAGTATTATTTGCATTGAAAAAGAATATATAAAAAACTATTAATAGAAATAAGGAAAGCACTATCAAAAACATAACGCCAAACAACTACTAGACAAGACGAATCTACTTCAACACCTGAGCAACAGTTGATGCATCTAGGCCTCAGCTACATTAGCAACATTCACTCTATTCCCGCCGCTACATTGCTTAGGAGTTCAGTAATTAACTTATTCATTTGAGTCACATGCCTTATATACTGATTTTAGTAAAAACGACTATATATAGACTATATATACTGAAATTAGTAACATTGGAAGCATACTATTTGAAGTGAGGGGTCCGGAAACAGAATCATTACTTAAGCACTACGGTTAAGGCGCGGATAAGATTCAATTCAGATCCGGGGTAGTTTCATGAAGTTACTCGAGCCGGGTGGTTAAATCAAAGTACGAGGTCAGGGTGGTTCTCGCAACTCCTCATTCTATTATGGGTATAGGGTATCATCATTGGGTATAGGGTATCATCATAATCGAATATAATAGATATTGGTGCCGCGCCTGAGGAGGTATAATAGAGTGCCGCGCCTGAGGAGGTATAATAGATGTAGGTGCCTATTGGCCATAAAAGAAAACAAATAGAGCCTCATTCGATTCCACATCCGCATCCCTTAGTAGGTAAGTTACCGGCCTGACCCTTGAACAAGCTTCTTTACTTGCTGCTGACCCGGCCCGGAGTTAGGCATCTCGTTAGGTAGAAAAAGTACCCAGTTTGCCAGTCGCCTGCTTAAGTACTTGATTCTTTAATAACTATGGATTGCTCCGGAACCTCTTGAAACTAGCAACTAAACTGCCCTTGCCCACCTATCCTATGTCAACTCGGGGCCAAGACACTACTAACGAACAAGCCGACAGACAAGACGACAAGACACTCCTAATGAACAAACTACTACTAGACAATGAAATAGAGAATCCCGAAAGGCAGAATTGAACTTAAGAATCGAGTTTAGCCCGAGCCGAGATACCCGCTTGATGCCTCTGATACTTATCCCGCTTCGTCCCTTTCTTTTGAAGAAGATCAGTAGCAAGCAGTTCTGAAAGTCTGGTTTCCGGATGTAGGGTCGGGTGCCGCTTACGCTCAGACAAAGTGTTTGTATACGAATGGAGTTCTAGAATAGAGGTAAACAAGAGAAGATACAGGATCCGTAAAGTATATCGGTGTTGGGCGAGTATAGAACAACTTATTAGTAATATTCCTCTTCATAAGGATTATATACAAGATCAGTAAAAGAAGCTTTATCTGCATCTGGAGTAGGAACAATAAAAGATACGGGATCCGTAGAATATGCTTTAGAAATCTGTGGAGTAGGAACAAGAGAGGAAGGAGTGTTTATTACTTTTGTCTTTCGCTGTCCTAATTCTGTCATGGCGGTAGGGCAGCTCTGGCTGGGCGCTGAGGAACCCCTGTTTACTAATACCACTAATGCAATGTGCCATTAAATAAGGATGAAGGAAGCTGTCAACCCGACCGACCTGTCTTTGCAACAATCAAGGGAATCCGCAAGCGCTTTCGAGCAAGCAATAGCGTAAGGAGTTCCAGAAGACATTGTGCTAACGAGGTCTTGAGACGAAAACTCTCCGTAAGCATAAGCGCCGATAAAATAAGGAATGGATTCTTTTGATTTGGCTTCTTCTCTTGTTGATGTCGACTTTCCTTTTCCTGTTGATTCTCTCGTCTACTTGCATTTCCTTTCTACTTGACTTCTGCATTCGATTCGATCAGATATCATAGATTTAACTCGTACCGCTAACTTATGTATTTCGGGGCTTTCAGCACCTTGCTTTACTCTAAACTTGAAGAATCGATCTCACAATTAAGTAATACTTGAAACAAAACTTGATACAGGACTGAGTATATATTACATATAAGTGATTGAAGCTATGCTTTGGTCGTGTAGAGAGGTTCGGTGATTATCCTGCTTTAGCTCTTCTTTAGCCAGATTAACCATTTGAAGAGTTTACCAAGGCGGAAACTTCGGCAAAAAGCCTAAGGTCTCTCTTTCTGTCCTTCTTAAGCGCCTTGTACTGCAGTGGATTTCTTTCCTGTTCGAGTGTTAGCAACGATATCATCTCTTTTCTCATGCTCATCTCTGTAGGTGGTAAAGTTGAAAGCTCAAGGAACCGAACCGTAGCCCCCTCATTAACGCTTACTTTCCGCTTCATTCATTCCCGCTCGCTTACTTTCCTTTCCGCTTCTTTCTATCTTTCTAGCCTGACCCTTAAGTCACGGTGTTTGGTTACCACCTTCTATATGTGTGTCAGTAAGAGCAGTTGGTCACTTCTTTCTAGAATACCTAGCTCATTCGGCTTCGCTTCTTCTTTCGAAAACGGATAACTACACTTGACTTCCCGCTTCATATCTAGCTGATGCATCAGATCTTTCTTCCCCGGCATATGATCTTGTTCTTGTTGGGACAGTCAACCCTGATTCTCTTTCTTACCGATATGTCTGCTCTGCTTGTTTAGTAGTTGCTTGTTTAGTAGTGTCTTGGCTGTTGGCGACAAGTTGTATCTTATAGTTCTAGCTTTAACAAAACTAACTAGCTTTAACGGAGCGGTATCCTCTCTCTACTTTCTTTAGTAGTCTCTCGTGGATCAGTAATCAATTTCCATTCGAACTTTCCTACTCTAGCACTAGGTTAGTTACCCATATCTATAGTAGACAAGAGAATCAACTGCCCAAGGAAAGGAAAGCTATAACTCTGGTAAAGAAGAGACTATTGGATTAAAAGCGCTAAGGGAATCAGTATCCGATACGGGTGCATGTGTTTGGGGATATATCACCATCAGCGGAAGACACGCAGACAAGCGCCCACCCAATTGAGTAGACAACATGAGAATGCGAGTTTCCTCACTATGACTTTGTTGAAAGAGAAAGAGAGGACAGGACAGGTAGTACTGCTAAAGTGATTGTTTAATACCTAGTTTCATGTAGTACTGCTTATAACGTGTTTACAGAAGATGGATAAGGATCAGAGGCTGTGGAGGCAGGGGCAAACAAAGGGTTCAGGCTGCCAATGAGGTATATGAGCAAGAGAATACAGATGTTGACCCTGAAACTAGTAGTTGAGTAGTGACTTTCTAGTAGAATATAGGGAGAGGAGCCTAGGTCCAGGTCTAGTATCAAGTGTAGCAGAGTCGACAACAAGCACTTGCGGAACTCAACTTGAAGCTCTAAGACTAGGAGATGAAAGGCTTGAACACCAGATAGAGAGTACTTATCGACGAGCACATAACAAGTAGGCAAGTTAACGCCGAAACTCCCTTAACTGACATAGATGCTTTCCCGACCTCATGAAGGGTTGTAATAAGCAAGCTAAACCATTAGAAGCGGGTAAAGAATAAGTAAAGTCTAGTGGTGTACCAGAAGTCGAGTCGTGTACATTGCTGCTAGGAGGCTAGGGGATAAAAGGAGCCACTGTTTCTACTTTTGCTAGGAGAAGGAATGAAACCGGGTATTATAAAGGATTGACTGCTGTTGGCGTGAGAGGGTCCGCTTGTTGAGGAGTGCTAGGTTGGCGCAAGACTCGCTAATAACTATACATAATGTATTAATTAGTTGTTGTTATAAACAAGTACCTTTTTGAGTCCTGTGTGAACCTATATTTGAGAGTTATGAGGAAGTCCGTATTTTGCCAGGAGTTGAGACTTAACCGCTCCGTAAGTAAGCATGAGATTCGGCTTCGGCTGATGATCTTTCTTATGATTGATCTTCTGCTTTAGGAAAGGTCAAAGGTTGAATAAACCCGTGCAACAGGGCTCCTGACGCCTTGCTTCAAAGCCTTTAGTCAAGACAGGAGCTACAGGAGCTACATTAACTCTATTACCATAGCAGCAAGAGCAACACGGCATCGGTGTCTTGGCTGCAGGACAATCCATCAATAGCAGCATATCGGTACTGGAGCGAAGGGCAGCGAGAGAATAAGCTGGCAGTTGCTAAGGGGCCAAGACGACAAGGAACTACTAATGTTCCGCGTAGGAGTGTCGCGGCAGTGTTGCTATTCCGGTTACGCGGCAGGAGTTCTCGTTCCGCGTAGCTCGTGTCGCGGCAGTCCGGAAACTAATGTTACGCGTCAGTCGTTTGGCGTCAGTAGTGGCGCGGCAGGAGCCAAGGTAACGAGTCCTGTATTCACGCGGCAGAAAGCGCATATGACTCATCCAGCGCATCTAGTATAAGGTTATGACCCATCTGACGCATATGACTCGACAAGACACTACTAATGTGTCTAGGCAGGGCCGCTCTTCAACAACGCCTCGCCCTTGTTCTTATTCAATTCCATTATTACTCTGATTCTTATTATTCCTACTTCCTTGCCTGACACAGATCCTTCTCCTACTTCGGGTACAGCTCCCTAACCAGCTCCTGAATCAATTCCATGTTCTTTCTCTTACTTCTATACTGACCTCAGAAATAGGATTTCATTGTGCATTTCACAGTTTGTTTTCTTTCGTAATAAAGAGGTTTGTTTCTTTTATGCCTTTCCTTCCTGCTTAACTCGTTCATATCATTCCTTGAAACACCCACATGGTTGGTCTTATTTTCTCTCTTCTCTTCCCTCTAAATTCATAGTCCTGTTAACAGCTAACAAGCGTTCTTCCTTTTGTCCATACATTTGATCCCGTGTATCTCTAGAGTGCTTTCACCCCATAACAAACATTAACCGAGTAGTAGGAATATCTGTCCTTTTCCCCTTATTAATGCCATAAATCTTATAGGCTAAATGGAATTTCTAGGTGCCAAAGGGGGTATGAAATGTGTAATTTCCCAGAAAACGTCTAAAGCTCTGTTAGAGTTCATTTGAAGCCCCTATCTTGTTGGGCGAGATACTTGCTAAGTTGGAAGGGACCTATTTGTTCCTGTTTTTGGTATTCATGGCTAAACTCTTGCTCTACTTTCTGGATTGATTGATGGATTGATGGATTTCCTCTGGCCCTTGCTTTAAGATCTTTGTCCTGTGCGGGTTGGATCTCTTCCTAGGGGATTTGCCATCAAACTACATAAGTGAGGTCTACTCGATCAGAGGCCTCTATAGTAAGTTGGTTTCAGAATCCATTCCATGCTTTGTTGCGGGGAGAGTCCACTATAGAACACACGACTCGGTAACAACTTTAGCACACCGTTTTCATTCTATTCAAATAGAGGTTTGCAAGGGAAGAAAGAGACATCAGAATCTATGTTTGTTAGTGACGAAGCGGGACCAGCCATATTCGCTGCCCTCGCACCCAACATATGAAGTAGACATCAATCAATATCAATTCATTCTATCTTCTATTAGGATAAATGAGAAATAAGGATAAGGGTGAAGTAGCTACCTCCGCGACACATTACTTTTGTCTTGTCTGCTCGGCTGTTGGCGATGAGAGAGAAACCTGATTGTATGACTTAGATAATCGCCTAACTTTATCATGCGCGCACTGAAACTAAATACTAGTTTCCTTCTGGTCGAGGTCAAGTGGAAAGAACTGAGATTCGAGTCGACAACAACAACAAAAGATCTAGATTCCCAGTAGCTACAGTTGCTAAGCAAGTAAGTATCTTCTGGAGCGTAGGGACAGTCAAGACAGGAGCTACAGGAGCTACATTAACTCTATTACCATAGCAGCAAGAGCAACACGGCATCTAAGGCTTTCAGCACCTTGCATCTAGTATATCACTCCTACGCCGCAACATGGATTGAACTAAGTATTTCTTAGACACCTTAGCAACATGGCAAAGTATTGATTTGACTCTAATCCACCTCTGGATCCCCATACCTCTATGTCTTCAAATTCCATTAAATCATTATTTCTTGCTCTAGTCTAGTACCATGCAGGCAATCCGAAGTCTAGTTCTTTTACTTACTTGTTGAACTCTGGTTCTTTTACTTACTTGTGAAATTCTATTACAAGGATGGAGGGTGGCTAAAGGTGCTGAAAGCATTATTGTGATTGATAAAGAAAGACATCCAGAAAGTCAGATCTAAGGTGCTGAAAGCGAAAGAGAGAAACAGTGAAAAGAGCATTAAGTTGAAGGTCTTGCTCGAGTGTAATCCCGAGTGTAATCCGTGTGGTCGACCTCCGCTAATAAGTTAGTTTGGGCGAGAAAGAAGTATTTGTTGCCAGAGGCTAAAGGTATTCTTGCCAGCAGGGTGAAATGAATAGTAGATGTATCGGAGTTGCTTGTTCCGTAGTGTCTTGGCCCCTTAGCAACATTAGCAACAGTGGCTCCTTGTCCCCTAGCAACTCCCTTTCTTAACCCCGCCCTCTGCTAATCAGATCTTTGAGTTGGTACAACCCTGCGCTATTCTTTTGTCGACTATGGGTAGATTTTAAGGAGCCCGGAACTGATGAATACGAGAACTATAACACTGCGTAACTGACCTGACTTCCTCATCTCATACGAACCAACAACAACTGCTTGCTTATGCCGAAACAGAAAGAGGAGCGAGCTGATTCCGAGCCAACTTTTCACCGTGCTGCGTCTTTGGACGAGTCCCATACTTTCTTTAGTTACAGGAGCCACTTTTGATTCTTTCTTTAGTTACACAGGAGCCACTTTCTTTTATTTGCCGAGAGACCTTATTTTTGTTGTGCGTGGAACATTCTGAAATAGAAGTGGGAAATAGAAGTTTATATTAGAATTCGAATAAGCACTAAGAATCAAACGAAAGAGCCTCAGTTGCAGGCTAGCAAGGGAAGGGAAAGGCAGGCCAGGCCCTATGATTCTTGTCTCGATTTACTTTAACGAGGGAGGACTAATTAAGAGGAAGAAGAGCTACTTTCATAGCCGAGGGAGATGCGCTTACTTTCTTTCTTTCTTTCTTGGAGAGTGCTCCCCGTCTTTGGCCGAGGTTTCTTTAGCGCCTAACTTTATTGTCTTGAGCGCGAGGGGAAACCTTGTGTTTTGCGAGGGACTCCGGCTTTTCGAGGGAAGGGATTTGTCTAACTGTGCCAGGGCGTAGCTAACCCGCCTTCCTACTTGAAGTTGGGGCTATAAGCAGATCCTTCTCATTTAATTGCATTTTATGAAGAATTATTCCGCCCCTGGGGTATTTGAATCAAAGGCTTTGGCTTGGCGATTCACAACCATTCCGAGAGAGAAGGTGTTGTTTTGCGTAACGGGAATAGGCCTTTACGCTCCGAGTCCTTTCTGACAGGTACAAGACGGACATATCGAGGTCAGACTATGATCTAAATACCATTGATTTTGCGTGTACTTTTAGGCATCGTGATGGGAATGTAGCCTGGGAGTAGCGCATACCAACTAAGGTTGCCCAATTAAGAGATCAATTTAGATTATTCCTCATGCCATACCATAGAGCCTAGGATAAGCACTTAGGTGGAAAAAACAGCCCTGCCCTTTCTTTGAATTTGAATCAGGCGATGCTTACGTAAAAGTCCCCGATTACGCAGATCGAGCATTCTATCATACCATTCTTGCGGACTACTCTTCCATTTTATAAGGTTAGTTTGTGTATCAGAATAGTTGTATATCGTGCATACCTAAACGAAGTAGCATTCTCGTTATGAAGCGCCCTTAGTTTGCAATAAGGTTAACCTTTGTTAGGCCCTTTTGTAGTCACCGATCTTCGACCAATCCTATTATGCTTTATATTTGAAAAAGTAGTGTCAAAAGTGAAGCCGCTATTGTATATTTCTGTGTTTTATGTCGCCTCTTATCCTCGAAAAGAAACATTCCATAACTCGTTCCTTTTCATCGAATCACTTTCGGGTCCTTGAGGTTTCCTCGGTTGAGACTCCGGATAGAAATCAAGTTCTTTAGAAGATAGGGAACAATCACTGTGCCAAAAGAACTTGTGCCAAAAAGGGAATGCCAAAAAGAAGTTAAGCATGATCGGTACCAAAGACAGAGAAGGTTTGAAGCAGGCTACAAGACATCAGCTGGTTCATTGCCCAGCTCACACCCATCTTTGAGCCGATCTTGAAACAGCTCAGCAAGAAGAAAGAAGACCCCGCCTTTAAGAAAAGAGATAGAGCCTGCGACAAAGTGAAGAAAGATCTACTCAATCCAAAAATCAATGAAAGGCTTACATTCAATTACGAAGCGGGCATATCTATGAGATGAAGCATACCCGAACACAAGGCTGGATACACTCTATTAAGTCATTGTTGGGTAAACTCGGAACATAGTATGGAAAAGACAACTCTCTGCTCTGTCAGAGACTTCATCGAGGCTTTATTCAACAACCCCTAAACTAGACCTACCTTTCATGAGGAGTATGGCATTGCTTTCATCTGTGCATTCATTCGATTTTGATTCCTACACCCCGCCTTACTTATCAATGCTTTATTTGGAATGGCTGCCTGCCATCGCTTTGGCTTTGCTTAAAAACTTGAAACGAACCAGTCTCATGACTAACATCATACCGGAGTTCTTGGTCTAGTCACTGCTATCTTTAAGAAACCTCCACCTTATTTTCCTGATCGAATCGAAAAAGTGAATTGAATCATTCCTTCTGCCTATTCTGCCCACCCTACTAGCCTTTGTAACTACCCGTGGTAGTGTTAGGGGTCGCGGGGACTCCTTCCGTGGTTGTTGTGCTATTCGTGGTTACTTTGGACGACTTCTCTCATTCTGGACTTATAGGCCCTACCCCGTCATCCTACTTTGATGGACCAAGCTAAATGGGTAAAAGTTTGGCCATTCTGCTGTCTTCGTTACGGGTCCCCAACTGTTTACGACCAATAGTTTCGCTGGCATGCGGATTACTCTGTCATATGATAAAAACGGGTATCCTGACACCGGTGCGACTAATCATATAACTGGTGATGCTCGTTCTATGACTCAGAAAGATGAATATGTTGGCAATGATCCTTTTATGGTAAGAGAATCGCTAAGACCAATCAATCCCTAGTCTAGCCGAGATCCTATTTAGATCCTAGCTGGTATATTAGATTATTCAAATATAGGAATCAGAGGTCATATCGTATAAGTATAGTATACAATTATGCCTTTAGTTGAATTCGTTACGTCTGTGGTTTGTAGCTTTCACAGAGCAGAGACCCTAAGACTCGTTTTTCAACCTTAAGTTAATGCGCCATTATCGGTAAAGGAAGCAGTCAACCTTTCTTTCTCGTCTACGGACCTCGTTAGCACAATGTCTTCTGGAACTCAATTACTTGTTCTTGCTAAGAGGAAAACTGGAATTGATCTTAGCACAGAATGAAAAGCTTGATAAGGAGAAATATCTTCAGAAGGAGTTGATTCTTTGTCTCCGGGTAGCTTTGGAGTGTAGTGAGCTTCTATCGATCGTAGGGGACACAGCTTTGCTTAAAAACTCTCAAGAATAGAGAATATCCGCATCCCTAGAAAGTAAAAGAATATAGGATAGGCCCGTTGCTTATAGATAGAGGAGAGTTAGACCTTGTGAAGATCAGATAGATAGAGGAGAGTTAGGCCTTGTGAAGATCAGATTGCTTGTTCTGTCTCTTCTTACTCTTATTACCTGTATCATCTATACAAAACTATGAGACTCCCTTATCCTCTTGTTACGTTACGCAGAAGTTGACTTTATTTCATTCTATCATATGCAACACTTAAGCTGTTAGTTTACTCTCCTTAATTATAGGTAGGAGCACTCAATTATAGCTAGAATACCTGGCAAATGAATAAGCAAGCGCTTTCGAACTCAATTAGACTCACCGTACGAAACTACAAGGAAGGAAGGAGCAACTTGACTGACGACGCAGAGCTTTTATCGGAGATGAACTAAACTTGAAACTGTACGAAACTACAAGGAAAGCCCTTAGCATATACTCCCGTAAACATCAAGCTAGTATATTAGGACCACTACAAGGGGGCTTAAGATTGCTTCTTATCGCTATAAAGGGAGGCTTCTACGACCCGAGCACAGCACCCCGCCAGAACATTATAAGCGTAAGCGAGTTTAGGAGAGTAACGGTACCTCTCAATACTATCTAGTATTGGGCGCAAGAACTCATGCAAGCCGAAAACTGGAGCTGCTCAGGACTCTATCCTTTTAGATTACCCGCTTGCTGCTGACTTGAGAACTGAAACAGCTGTTTTTGGTGCCAGTACTGTTCTTGTTCGAGTGTCATCCATAGTAGGTGAGGAATATATGACTGGTGTTGAAGCAAGTTCTGTGGCGGTATTGTTTGGGCAATTATCTCTTCCGATATTCATATTCAGATTATGATCCAGTGCTCGATTAAGGCGTGAACGCCCTCTTTTATGTGGTCCAAAGGTAGTAAACTTATTTTCTTGTCCGATCTTCTGAAGCGGTAAGTTATGAAGTGTCCAAGTCGTCAACTGCAACTGATTGTCCTGCTAGAGCGGTTGAGTCTCCTGTAAGTGGCGCAAGTCTATACGATCTCGGTATAGGCGATGAGAATGAATCAGTGGGTTAAAAAAGAAGCAACATAAGCGGTTTTGAAAGACCCGTATAAGAATCATCAGAAATAAGGGAGTCTCATATAGAAATAGTAATTAAAGAATCTTAGTATGGAGCTGGATAGTCAAATAAATATGCATGAGTTGACTCGGCCTCGACTAAAGGGGCTCATATTACCTCGTTTACTCTACTCTAATAAGACGTGCTTTCCTAGAGACTTAACTTCTCTGTAAGTAAGCATTCGATTCGGCTTCGGCTTCTTAAATGGATTACACTGATTGACTTAGCACTGAAGAATAACCTCTATCTCCACGACCAACGTCAAAGCCTTTACTCTCTTATGCTCCAGCTTATTTACCAACAAAAACTCTTGCTTCTTCAGATCTTTCTTTTCATCCTTCTCAAGCATCCTAATATCATAGACTTAACTCTAACACAGAATCTCATTGGACAGCTAATGATCTCTTGCTTATGCTTCAGATAAAACATAGATTGATGCCATTCAAACGGATCTGCTTGCTGCATTTATAACTCCTTGAATTGACACTCATAACTCCCTTCCCTTACGCGCCGAGGAAAACCATAAATCTAAATTGAACTGACATAGTATAGAACAACCTTGTAACAACATAAGTTAGCGAAAGGAAAGTAAACAAGATCAGAAGCCATGCGTGCGGTATTAAGTTAAGGATCATCACATAGTACTGGCTTTTACGGTGGTACTTCATACCTTACCCCTTCCTTCCAACAAATAGGAGTTTTCCTCTACAAGCAACAGTTGTATACTTGTTTGGGGAAGAATCTATGAGTACTGGCTGGGCTTGCGGTCACCGTTTGCTTACTTACTTTATACAAAACCGGGATACCCCACTGCTTCCCTGAATACTTTACTAGTTTAACCAAAATATGTTGTTTCACCCTCGCCCCCGGCTTCAGATCCAGTTTATTAAGCAGATTATACTTATCCCGCTCCTTCTTAAGCATCTGATCTCTACGTTAAGTCCATTAGTGAGCTGCTCATTTCCGACCATATATAGCATGCAGTTCCATTTTGCAATTCATAATTCCGGGTTGGTTAACTGAGGATCCACTGTCTTTACAGCTAGGTTAAGGTGAGATAGAGAGACTAAGCAATCTTCCAGACTCCAATCTATTCCTGTTCTCACTAAGGCTGACTCTTGTCTCGGGGCGCTAACGGAGCTCACCCTTAAGATACTATTATTCTTTACTTATTGCTTCAAAAACCAGTAATTTCTTTGAATCTTATGCTTTAGCGTAATAAAGATGAGAAATGCATTCTGAAGACTTAGCTATAAGTATTGCCAGGGCCAACTGAATCCGCAAGTGAAGTTCAAGTGGATGGAGTTAGACGGCTTTTGCCTTAGTATAGGTTCAAAGAATGGAGTTCTGCTCGCGTTAGCTTACTGTTTTGGGCAATCTGATCTTCTAGACTAAAAGATTTGACAGCAATTGGATTTTATGCTTCATAACTAAGATCTTTTCCATCAATCTTATGAACTAGAGGTAAGGGGGGAAGAGGAAAGTAATGGCTTTCAAAGGAGGTATCTTTCATACTAGTTTAGAGTATAAGTTGGATCTGGATTCGAGGAGTTATACCCGAGTTAGCAAAAAGGTATACTTGAGGTTTCTGTCTTTCTGAAGCCTTGAACTTTGCTTTCCCTTTGTTATCGTAGATAGAGAGGTTATTGACCGAGTAAGATGGGTTTACAGCCCCGAGCCCGAGATCACGTTAGCACTTGTTTTGCGTAACTTCTGTAAGCGCAACTTATATCACTTACGCTTACTTCTTCGGGCAATCAGATAGTGTTTTACTTTAGCTCGATAGATAAGATTCCGGCCGTATTTGTTGAGCCCGCCTCAAAAGAGAAGAAATTCATTTCACTCCGACAAAGAGCCAAGCATATACTTGTTTAGGTCGGGTCGGGTGTCGGTGATTGGCTTGTCGGTTATTAAAGTGGAGTTCCTGTTAGTTGTAAGAGATCAAGAGATCTGAATTTCTCTATTATATACTATGGCTATAGCTAGATAAAATAAAGTATTGGCAAAAGCGGTTGGTGCTAACGTGTTTGCGAGTGACTATAGCGTTAGTGATAAAGCGCTTCGTATCAGTCTTTTGTAAGATTAGGATAAAGATATGAAGCGGTGTTAGGTAATATCAATTCTATACCGGGTGCAGGTGCTCGAAAGAATACAGTTTTTACGGGGAAGAGAAGAGTCCAGGGAATAAAGATCCGTTGCCGAAGATGGAGCTGGATATGAAGCTGTTCGTCTCGAATAATCTTAATAATATGCTGTTAGAGTTGAATCGACTCAAGAAGAAGCATAAGAAAAGAAGCTTCAGCCCTGGAATAGACATTTTGGAATAATTGAATCATAGGTGCTTGGCGTTCGAAGGACTCCCTAAGAAAGCTACCCATGATTATTTAGTTACCTATTTATATATAATGTAAGTGAAACAATAACCTTCTCTCTCCGGTCGCCTAACGTTAACAAATACTTCTTAGCTAGCTCTAGCTTAAGCTATAAATAAGGTGCTGAAAGCCTCTGTCTTTGGCCCCTAGCTTGCTTATTCCCTTTGACTTGAATCCGTTATTGACAATTGTATAGGCATGCGGGTTATAAACACTAATCAGCATAGGAGTAAGTGGAAGTCTTTGGTGATTCGATGTTTGCCCAAGGCAGAGCTGAGTGGGAACTGAAAGAGGACCGGCTCAGACCTTATCTGGAGCGTCTAAGCGGGTCATGCGCTGGTTTCTCGAGTTTTCCCTTAATCATTTGCCACGAGATCAGAACCAGATAGCCTTAGCCCTAGCTGCCTTGGCCTCCGTTTGGGATAATCCGGATAAAACACACCTATGAAACCATTAGTAGTTACAAAATCGAGATTCCCGTGCTACTAGGAAATGGAAGTCATTGAACTTACAGCAGATTCCAACCCTTGGTACCATGACATCAAACGGTATCTAGAGAAAGGGGCATACCCCGAAGGTTCCAATCCTCAAGAGAAGCAAACAATGATAAGATTAGCGCTGCGATACCTCCCTCATGACGGACAGTTAGAAAGGAAAAACCCAAATGGAAGAATCTTGCGCTGCCTAGACGAAAAGGAAGCTGAACAATTTCTAGAAAATTCTCTTACTTTTTGACATTCGGAAGTCTGTGGTACCCACATGAATTGAATCAGAATGGCCCGGAAGATTCAAACAATGGGGTACTACTGGTCTACCGCTTACAGTGTAGTGCATGCTAGGGTTTGCCCGAAGTGTCAGTTGCAGGGGGATCTGGCTTACTCCGAATTACAAGGAATGACACCATCGTGGCCTTTCTCAGCATAGGGAATATCTATTTTGTGGGAAGTCCAACCTTTTGCCTATACTATAATTGACACAGATTCATTGCTGTAGCCATAGATTCCTTCTCGTTGGTGGGTATAAGCAGAATAGTTCTAGGGGGCAAAACATCTGGCCAGATTCATTGAAAAGCAGATCATTTTCCGATATAGGGTACCACACCACATAATCTCTTTACAACACAAAGTGCAGTTTCAAGGAGAAACGAGAGAGCCATTGCAAGCATACAGAATTTAGAGCACCACAAGTCTTAACCCTATAGACCACAATCCAATGGAGCGGTGGAAGCAAAGCAGCCAACAAGAATACAAAGAAGATACGGGCAAAGAGCATTCAGACTTACCAAAGACTGGAGTGACCTTTTGCGGGGATACAGAATCACGGTAATAACTTCCACACGAGCAACGCCATACTCCTTGGTATATGGTAAGGAAGCGGTACTCCCAGTAGAGATGGAAATACAGTAATTCAGGGTATCTATTAGTTATGGAAGCACAAATACCCGAAACGCGAAACGATATAAAGAGTAATAGTTAATAAACGAGAAACGAATAAAGGCTTTGTTTCATAATAAGTTATACCAAAGGAGGATTTCACGGGCATTTAACAAAAACGAAAAGGATTTCACAGGATATAGATATGGGAAGTCAGCTGGATAGACATCGTAACAAGGAGATAGAGATGACTTGCCCCAACATCTAAATAAAGGGGAACATGAAAGAGATTGCTTAGCTGGTTCAGGAGATGGGGTTCTCGATAGGGCTGCCGCGCAACCCGACTGACGCGTTACATTAGTTGGAGGACTGCCGCGACACATAATAGCAACACTTTAGCGTAACAAAACAGGGCTCCTGCCGCTTTTAACTCGCTAACGCGCTTAACTCGCTAACGCGCAACGTTAGTAGTTGCTTGTTTAGTAGTTGCTTGTTCATTAGCAGTGACTTGGCCGTTACTTGGCCCTACGCGCCTTTAACTCGCTGACGCGACACATTAGTAGTGTCTTGTCTAGTCGTGTCTTGTCGTCTTGTCTGTCTGCTTGTCGGCTTGTTCATTAGCAGTGTCTTGTCGGCTTGTTTAGTAGTTCCTTGTCGTCTTGGCGGATTCGATACACCAACTCGGGCAAGGGAGGAAAGATCTTATGCATCAGCTAGATATGAAGCAGGAACAAGAGAATCAGCCGGGGCAACTGTTCTTGCTGTTCTTGTTGAATCCTGGTAGTACTGTTTCGAGAGGTAACCGATGAGCGGCCCTGCTGGCATACCGATAGAGATTAGCTAGTTGCAAGAGTAGAGCACCGATTCCGTTTCTAGACCTAGCATCAAAGCAAGTAAGAGATGATTCTTCTTTGACCCAAACCTCCTACCAGAAATCAATCAGAATAGTAAAGGTCAGCGAAGAATGAGCTGGCTCTCTCCTCAGTCTATGAGAGCCGGATCCTTCTTTTCTTTTTTATTGCCTCGACATTATCCCCCGTAAGCACAATATCATCAACATAACCACTATAACTTTTGTGCTCTCCTTTCTCTTTCTTGACAAATAAAGAATGATCTGCTGCATTTTACTTCCCTGAAAACTATTGTACTGCACTGCGAAACTTTTAGAACCTGTAGCCCCCTTCCTTCTTAGTCAATGGACTGCTCATATATAGCCTTCAGAAATCTTAAGACTTTCCCTTTATTCCCCTGTGTTCTGGAGAAAGATATAGCCCACTCGAACCCTAGCTCTTAGAGTGGCTTTTGGAGGTAATATGCACCCCAAATGGTTAAGCCCTACATCAAGGTATAGAACAACAAAGGGCGGATAACTCCAATCTTGCTCGCTTTGGTTCCGTTTCTGTGGTGACCGAGCTTGAGCTCAACCAGCCATTGATAATCACTTTTGAAGTTCTCCATCGAGATAGAGATTCTGGTCTGGTGTAGTAGACACCTTTTTCATGATCTAGGAGTCAAATGTTGCCTGCGTTAAGCAGGGAGAGCTCCTATTTGGTTCCATTCTGTCTACATTCTTCCATCTATATGATAATTGGGGCTTTATTGTTCTGTGTAGTTGATTCGCTCAGTGCCCTGCATTCACAGAGGTCCATGAGCTTGGGAAGATAAGTAGGGCCTTCGGTAAACCAAGATAGGGCAAGCCCTTCCTAATCATTCTTCATTCGTTGCGTTCTTCTTTCGAGCCGACTGAAGTCTTCTAAGTCAGTAAGTAAGTTTATTAAGAAAGCCTAACCAATTGTCTTCTTACTTTAGCTTTAGGTCGAGTGGCTTGCAGCACCTTATGCTGGTTTCCTCTCCAATTGAAGAGAATGTATTCTAATGCAAAATCAAGCAATAGCAATTCGAGCTAGTTGAAAAAGCACGGGAGTTTGAACTCGATCAACCCAATGGCATGACGTTCTGCTTAATGGGCTTGTTCTCGCCGATGGACTGAAAAAGCCTAAATCGAAGGTGTCCTCGTTGGAGTAGCAAGGCCCTTTCGTGTTCTCTGAAGGGGGAGCCCAATAAGGAAGCGCTCTTGATAGGATGCTTCTCTTATACCCTTGGAAGTATTTGCATTCGATTTTCTATATACTCTAAGGCGGAAGCTCACTCGCTTTAGATCAAAAACTTGACGGCTTAAAGAATAGGGGTAATCCTCGAGAGGCTGGGATTGGCACCAGCGTTGATTCAAGCAACCTAGTAAACTTACAGAGCCTCCCTCCTTGTTGGAGATTAGTTGCTGAACTGATTAATAGGAAATAGAATGTAATGATCGGGATTAGCCGCGGTATTTCAACCCAGTCCGTGTTCTAGGCCTCGCTTTCGGCAAAAGCTAATAGAGCTTAGGATCGAAGTGGTTGGATTTAGACCCACTCTTAACGATCTATTACGATAGAAAATCCCCAAAGAAAGAGAGGAACCCTAATTGAATGAAGAATAGCAACATGGGGGGAAAAAGAAAGATCAATCTCATTAGGTACCTTTTAAGCCTTTCTCTTCCGCGGCCTTCTTACTAACCTGATTGACTGCGGGGCTGATTCACTGAATGGGATAGAAGGAGGGCTGGCTTAAGCTTAGGATGGAGCCTAGCAAATGCCGTTATTCTACATTCTACAGAACTCAATTATACAGAACGAGAGATATAGGTATAGCCCAGAAAGAATCTTAATGGATCTGGTAGCCTAGATTACTCCTCTATTCGAGCCTCCTTCTCCTGAGCCCT
The DNA here is from genome assembly GCA_024322285.1 of Musa beccarii. Lineage (NCBI taxonomy): Eukaryota > Viridiplantae > Streptophyta > Magnoliopsida > Zingiberales > Musaceae > Musa > Musa beccarii. The sequence goes on from JAIWVJ010000024.1 coordinate 82,897, forward strand.
CTCTTTTCGATTCATTCAATTCGCAATAGTAGCGACTCAAGCAAGCACCGCCTAGTCTATGTACTTAGGATTAGAAAACTATAGAAATCCGCGAGCCTCGCCTCTTTACCTGAGCGGGAATGGGTCTCAAGGGAAAAGTGAGAAGCAGATGAAATGAATGGTCTTGCTCTTATCACGCCTAAACCTTACACTTTAGACATCTTGGGAGGATTAAAGCATGAGAGATCAATTAGGTGATCCAGGTGATAGGATAGACCATGTATGAAAGTGAAAAGTATAGCGCTTAACCATACTCCAGTGGAGTCAGAAAAACCTATGTTAATAAGAATCAGTGCTGTGCCAAAAAGCATAGAGTGCCAAAAAGCTACTTTCGCACGATAGGTCCCTAGTTGCATTCTGATTGGTAGTAGTTGCATTCTCGTTGGTAGTAGTTGCATTCTCACTGTAGTGTGCCAAAAAGAAGATGAACACTTAAGCACGATCGGTTCCTGTGTTGCATGCTAGGGCAGCGGTAACGATGGCTTTCATTCTTACTTTCCTGTCTATCGGTATGTCCCTCCTTGGTTGGATTCTATATCTTATAACTAATATTCTGTATTTGAACTGTTAGCCACCAAACCCTAAGACTGTATTTGATTCTGAAAATGCCTACATCCTGCTCTGAATTCTTTAGCTGCTGATCCGGGGTTTGCTTTACTTACTTCGAGTTCGAGGCTGTCCTGACTTTCTTTCTTTAACAAAGCCTGCTGGCTGCCACCGATAAAAGGAATGGTTAGTGCTACCAAGTACTCTCTCTACTGACTTCAAATCTGACTTTACTGCCTACGATTCTGACTATTCCTATGCCATTCCCTAATGCCCAGCTTCGAACTACCTCTCTTTGCTCGCATTCCCGCACAGCAGCATTGGATCCTTACTTGTCAAGTTCGGGTATGATGGACACTAGCGTAAGAGCAAAGGTAATACTTTTCTTTTATAGTCTCAGAATCATAGGTCAACTATAGAATGCAAGTAAGGAGATCCGTACTAAGAAAGTGAGGTTGTAAGAGCGAAAGCAAAGATCGAATCCGTATTTAAAGAAAGAAAAGCAAGGGTCCGAAGGAGGCTGCTGAGCTGGTGAGTTGGCAGTTATAGATTCAAAGGGAGCTGCTCAAGTGTTATTGGTAGTGGTTAAACAGCTGTGGTTCAATTTGTCTTCGTGGGGATGAAACTTAGAAGCCAGAGTTCGGTCCCTTATGCCAAAGATAAAGCCTTACAAGCTGCAATGAGAGGCTAAGCTCCCGGTTAAAGTCATAGAAGCACTGGCTCAAGTCTTAGTTACAAGAGAAAGTAGTATCAGCAGCAGTGATGGTTTAGTTGGTACTGGTTTTAGTTTGATTCACTTGTGCCAGATCACAGTCTTAGAAACATGGAAGTAAGCCCCATAGACAGGAGAGAAGGTCTAGGGTTCTGTATAAAGAAGTGAGGACCAATGCCAGTGGTTAGAGAATGAAGAGCACCAACCAAGGTATCCATTAGATTGGACTCGGCAAGTTACTTACTGGGCCATATGCTCTCGACTCGGTTTAGTCTTACCTTACTTACTATGTGCCTAACACTAATGCCTTATAGCCATTAACTACAGATTTGGATTCCTACTATCCTCTCTTTGATTCCTCAACTCTGTACTTTCATTATTTATCCAACCTTTGACTCCTAGACTCATGACTTAGGGAAACAAAACTCCAAAGAGGGAACCAACCCTACTAATAGCAGAACGTAACTTATACTTATAAGCATTTATTCACAAACCAAACCTAGCTTTATTACCTATGAGCCCGCCCTGCCTCACTTTGAAAACGGAATCTATGCTTTGATTTTTCTGCTACTAGCTTCCAACTACCTCCCTTTGCTCTAACTCCGGACTTTGAGCTTGGTACTGCCTATCCTTGGTTTCACTCTCACCACCTTCCCCCCTTCTTTGATTCTCAAACCTAAGCTACCAATACATAATCCTGTAATAGAGAATTGAATCACTGCTCACAGGACTGAACCAAGAGGGCATCGGACTCTCCTTCGAACTCAACTAGGGCAAGCAACGACACACACGGGATAAGAATGAATGGAACAGCTAACTATTGGATTCAACTACTAGCTATCAGGATCAAATCGCTGTTGACAAGGCTACCTTTTCGTTAAAGAAACGAGCGACTCTCTTATTAGCCTGGCACTACTTATAGAAAATAAGAATACTCCCCGAAACTAAAGGCTCTAAAGCTTTGACTCACCTCCTGAATTCTGTAGTTAAGGTGCGAGTCCGCCTATAAGCTTTATCCACAGAATAAGCAGGGCGTGTAGGGGAGTTTCGGGTGGAATTGGAATGTTTGACTCGGCACAAGGCAAGAAAAGCTACTAGGCTAACATAGGAGTTTTAAGTAAAGTGCTTTGTCAGCTAACCAACACGAGTTCGACGTCCCACGCTGGGCAATAGGGCAGTCCGTTTCAGCCTAAGTGCTAACGTGTTAGGTGTGATTTAGAGTTTAGGGATGCATTAGATAGTTTTCAATCTGAAGTTAAGTAATCTGAAGCTCCGTTTTCTTACTTCTTGATTTTTCTTTCGTGAAGTTTTCTTACTTTATTCTTATAGTTGTTGACTTTATATCTATTAGTTGTAGTGGTGCACTCATGCACTCAATAAAATGATTAAAGCGCCCTGATAAGCTAGCTATGCTCTGTTTGTTTACTGTACTTTTCTGTTAGTGTGAGTTCTGAGTTCTAACATGCAGTAAGGATGCAGGCGCAAGACAAGACAGAGAAAAAGCGGTTCGCAAGTAAGCTTATGAATTGCCTGTGCTAGAGGGGGGACAAGCCAAGTTCCAGACTTTCTTTTACTGGTTGACTTTACTCGGCAAGAGGTCGATAACCATCGGCAACAAACAGCAAGCAAGGGAACGGACTGTTAACTCAAATATAGGGAAGCTATGAAAGGCTAACTCAGGAATTGTAAAAACTTCTTCTAAAGAAAAAGCAGAAGCAGGGGAAGAGAAAGATGCAGTTAAAGAATCCGCAGTGGAAAGAGCGGATGCCGTACGAAAGAAAGTCAGCAGGAAGTGGTGCATATGATTTAGAGTAAGCTAAGTAGGTGTAGTTCCTCCATTAGAGTTGATGCGCTTATTCTTTCGCGGAGCACTGTAATGGACTTTTGCGTTTCCCAGTTAAGGAGTGACATTAGGTAGCGCTATTCTAGTAGTTGTGCACCATCTTCCAGAAGTTGTTGCGCTAACACTTATTGAAGCTGATGCTTTAGTTGCGCTTGCACTCTTCTAATGATTATGATCCTGAACGATAGGGCCTGCCGGGCCTGTCTGATTCTTTAGATCCTGCTCCGGACTCAACAAGAAGAGAATTGAGTGCACCACTAATATCATAATAATAGAATAATAATATGCACCACTAACACTAATATCATAATAATATCTATTACACTAATATCATAATAATATCATAATAATGGAAGAAAAACACTCCTGACTCACTGCTTACAGAACCGATTGCTTACGCCCTTGATACCCTGACTTAACCTCTGATTCCAGCATCAGATCTGGAAACGGAACTTTCACTAGTCCTAATTAATAGCTAAAGTGAGCTTAAGAATTTCACCCTATGGAGCACCCACAACACAGGGTTGGCAAGAAAAAGAGCCATATCTAGCTTCTTCTCCCCGCCTCAAAGCCTGCACTTGACTCTGCCCCGGTAGTTCATTACTTGTAGTTCTCGAACACAGGACTCCGAGTTTACCTCGGGCTAAAGGAAGCAGTTAGAGCAGAGCCTGTCGCAAGTGTTTCTTGATAGGTCGGGGCAGAATAGAATCTGGTACTTTTTTATTGCTCTATACGTGTCTTGGCCGGGAAAGTAAGGCGCACCTTTAGTCTCGTCTGAACACCGCGCTCAAGTACTTTACTCAATTGCTTGTTGAATCTAATCCACATAGTATATATGAGAGGATTTTGAATCATCTATTTTATTCATCTTACCTCCTTGGCTTAGACACAGCTGCGTATTAGAGAACTGCGGATTCAATATCAATAGCTCTGGATTGTATTCAAGTATTTATATATCAACAACAATACAAAGCTGCTACTTATGCCAACAATACAAAGCTGCTACTTATGCCCGGTGCATATCTTCAAATCCTCTTTCTTTTCTCACAAGTTAGATATGCTAGAGGGAAGTGCCACACACCTATTCAATTGGCTCTAAGCCCACATTCTTCCTAGCTACCGAGTCGATGTCAAAGAACCCGAGCTAGGGCCTTATCTGTGCATTCATGTGCAGCTAGGGGAGTTTCCGGACTAACTGACTTTGGCATAGCTTAGAAGTCCTAGACTAGACTCTAAAGGCGATTGGCTTGGTCTTCATTCTGCTTTACTAGATGCTGTAGCCCGGGCATCAATGCACTAACTCCAGGACTTATATTTACGAGATGCACTGTGGGAGCAAAGCGGTGGCAAGTAATCCCTCTCACAAACAAGTGAGTTGCCTTTCTTCTAATTTAGACATTATCCCATTTCTACGTGAAATGCAGATAATGAGTATCGTCTTTCTCCTATTGTGATGTCATCTCTATGAAACCTGCTATTCCTATCATGTGCTTAAGTCTTCTCTTCCGTTTGACAAGCGGCCAATACCTCCTCCTTTATTCTCTCATCGCCAACAACAAAAGAGCAAACTATTAGATTCAACTGACACAAGGTGCTGAAAGCCTCGAACCCAGCCAGCTCATTCTTCGCTGCCCTGTTCTTTCTTTATCGCTACGTGGGTCTATCTTCTTTAATAAGGAAATGAACTATAACTGCTTTTCGGGTCGGAAATGTATTCACTGCTTGCTGCTATTCGAGTCGTTGAATATGCCTTAAACTTAGCTAAAATGGGCTATACTTGATTTGGAGAAGTTTCTGTCCTTATCAAGTAGAGTGTAGGGTTCGGCTGCCTCTGCTTCTGTCCTCAATAGTGATAGGTTAAAGGTTCCTAACACAAGTATTTGACTTAATACCTAAAGCGGGTTTCGTTGCTTGTCAGATATGGGCCGGGCCCTGTTTCATATCGTTGCTTGTATCATATGTATTGGCACAGTAATTTTATCTGAAGCGCCCTTCCTGCATGCTTCAATTTCTTCCAGTCTGAATCAAATAAGAGAGAGACAGTTCTGCTGGAGCTCTGAGGATATCCTTGCCAGGGACTAGCTTGTCGAGGGCTAGTTTCAAGTCATATTTCAAGCAGGACAGGAAGCGCATCGCCCGCGAAGGGAAATCAATACGACGACATTTCTTGTTCTTGAGCCGTCTCTAACCTCTTTTGGTTGTCTCATCTCGAATCTCTCAAAGTGGGTCTAACTTATTGATTGATTGGCACTAACCCTATATTCTTCCCTTTTGATAAATGAATAAATCCTTTCTTTCTGCTCTAGCTCCATCATGTACTATAAACCTAAGACAAAGTACTATAAACCTAATACAATGAATTCTAAATAATATAGAAGATATCGGTCTTACATTATAAGAGAAGATAGATCGGCAAAGTCTTACATTATCCTTATTACCCTCGATTCCATAATCCAAATTATTGTATATATTGAAGTAACCGCAGAGATGCATTTTGATTAGCCTTATTTACTCGTTATGACCTTTACTTGAGTAAGGAAAGGAGGTAAATTACTTGATTCTATAATGGGTGCACTAAATTGAAAAAAGCACTCACATTAGCTATAGGGCGAGTACGAAACTTAGATAACGGTGTCTATGCCACTGCCTCTGTCCTAACCTAATTCATAGTGTTTGATTCAGCTGTCTCTGTCCTTTCGTTTTTCAAATCAAATCCAATAAGCTTTTCTAATCCAAATCCAATATCTCCTTAAAAGAAAAACACAGATCAGATAGATAAACTAAAGAAGTAAGTGAGCAAGCGCTGTAACCGAGAAAAGAGTGCATGCTCATTAGGCTAGGCTTTCAGCACCTTGCTTTCGTAACCCGTGCTTGATGGTCAAGTAGAATACGTCGCCACTTCGACCCGGCAAAGGCAAACAGTTTCCGCTTCCCTTAACTAAAGCATGGAACCTCACAGAAGATTGCAGAAAGAACATATTCTCATTGTTAGGAAATCCGTTGAGACGACAGTCAAAAGTAGGAATGCTGACCCCGACTCACAAGCAAGGCAGAAGGGAAATAATCAATCAATTACATTTAGGGGAGCTCTTTATAGTATCTGTTTTTGAATATGCGCTTGGCTTCCATTGCATCACACCTACGAGAAAGGCGGGGAAGGCCTTCTTAAAGAATCAAAAGAAATGCTATTAATGCAGGCCGCATAAATCGAATGTAAGTCAAAAATGTGCACACTTCGTGAGAAAAGGAAAAAGCATGGCCAAACGTTGAGTCAGGACTTGGCCTACTAAGGGTTAAAGAGGAGGATAGGATGCTTGCTGTTGAGGGATAATTGCAGGAAGAGGCATAGCAAATCAATCGTACTGTGTGTGTAGCTTGAAGGACCCATATCATTAAGGATCGTTGAGTTAGACAGCATTAGTTGCCGGTTGCGGATGAGATGTTGTTGACCCGGGAAAGAGGCACTTCTATTCTACCACCTTAAGCAGCCTTTCTCTTAACCACTGGTTCGGGATGACAACTATTCTAATAGGGCCTATGTCATTTGTAAGCGTAAGCGTGAAAGAATGGTATTTCACTGGGCCGCTATGAATGATGAAATGAAGATGTCTTATGTATAGGTTATTAACAATTAGATCATATGTATCTCTTCCATTATAAGAAAAGGGTACCGGTACCCACATATAAGACAGAATGTCGGCACCCACAAAACATATAGTATGCAATTCTCATAAGATTCGGTAGTGGAGTATATCAAGGGTAAAGAAATATTAGAGAGTGTTGTTACTTTCAGTCATTTCTATTATAGGCGCACTACAATTTCCATTCTTATCTCATATGGCGCACTCCTTTATGCTCTAGTGGTTTTTTCCCTTAATCTATCTCATACTACATGAGGTCTTTCCTTTCCCCCTTTCTTTTCTATACATTACCTCTTTCCAACATTTCATAAATCAAGTCGGCACCCCCTTAATCATAGGTTATTCTTGCCCTTCCCAATTACCCTAAATAGACTCTTTTATTGAGCTGAACCCTATATTCGATTAAGTAGCCGTCATTGACTATATTATAGACTCAAAGTGGAGTGGGCAATATGGACTACATTACCTAGACTTGATACGAGAGGCACCGTGATGGAAGTCAAGCAAAGATGGAAAACGAAATCTCGATACCGTACTGTAATGAATGAGCCGTGTAGTTGAGTTTGCTTTAAGCAATAAGTAGTTCTAATAGCAACCATACCTATTATAAGTAAAGTGCTTGTGTGCTAATATCATTCCTATGAAAGTGCACTTGATTTCCTTATAGAGTGGTAGATAGAAGATCAAAGACCCGTGATTCATAATACGCAACTGATGGACACTTCCCCCAATCTGTATTATCAATGAAAAGGAGAATCGGCTCTATGCCTGTCTTTCTTATTCATAGGCTCTGCTTGCTGTTTTGATTGGTGAACTAGCTATAATAATTCTACTATGGGCTCTGCGGTTTGTATTGGTGAATTAGCTATAATCGACTATAGGCTGCAGCTGCTGTTTGGATTGGTGAACTATCTATAAGCATATTCCCATAGGCTGGCAGGCTCAATATTGAATGAAATCTATTCAGTTTTATTAATCTCTTTCTTTCTTTCCAATGATTGAATGCGTTGGAAGTCCCGTAGTACACCCATCGTGAGAATTCTCTATCTTGCTTGGAGGATTAAGCTTTCGATCGCCGATAACAAAATAAGGAAGAAGCGAAAAAAGAAGGAATAAGCTCGAGTAAACCTGGCCACAACATAAGTAAGAGGGCAGCGAAGATGGCTAAAGAAAAAGCAGTGGTCAGCTCTATTCCCTTATTTGATTTCAAGTATAGATAGGGGGGATGTCCCAATGTAAACTTGATATGGTGTCTAGGAGTGAAAAGAAGACATTCGGCAAGTTAGTGGGGAGGAAGCAAGCACAACTGGATCTCTGCATCTATTATGGAGCCTCCTTCTCTTCCCCGCACTCAACAAGTGGGCTATTAGCCATTCTTCCTGCAAACCTTAGAGACAAAGGGAATAGGCCGCGCCTAAATCGCTAGTGTGGATCGAAAGCATAGTCCGCATGTCTATAGATTAGCAAAGGCCCTTTTCTCATATCAACTTACAAAGAAAAAGAAGGCGCAAAAGAGAATGATGGAATTTGCCATACCACGGGAAAGCTTGAAGACCAGAAAAGCTGATGCAAAAAGCAGATGTGGGGAAAGGTTTCTACAAAAAGCATCCGGGTAGCAAAGGCATCTAAAGAGATTCTAAATACCTCGGGTGAGTTTCAATGGTCTGAGGGTAGACAATAGAGAGGTAGGTTAGGTGGAACTCTTCCTTCTTTCCCTTCTTGCGGAGGTATTCTTGATCTACTTCGGTTACAACTGTGATGCAAAAAGCCTTTGTTCCCCAATCATACCCATGGCTCATTATTCATCCGGTAAAGTATACCTTTCTTTGTATGAAGTCTCGGGGGCCGGAACGAAACTGCTGTGTGTGTCTGGAAAAGGGAGAGGAAAATCCAACTTGACCCGTAAAGAGCGAAAGCGTTAGTTGAAGATTTACATAAAAGAAAGGGATAAAGAGAAATCAAAGATAGGGATAAAGAGAAAAGGAGAGTAGGGACGTAAGGGTTGGCTTAATGACAAGCTGTAGTTTGAAATCTAGTGTAGTTTCATAAGCCGTCAATCAAGTTGTAAGCAATTCTAGTTTCAGAGCCAAAGACGTCTTTTTATCCTAAGTGTAACCCTTGAACCCATAGGTAATGGGCCATCTCCTCCAAACGAGTAAATTAGGATTAGCCTTCTATCGGGATGACCGGGGCCTAGACCTCTTGTTTCAGTTGTTTTAAAGATATCGGATCTAACAAAGCACAGGAAGACAGTTTAGTTACTTTACTGCATCCCAAAAGCGTTTCGAATTCAATCTCAACATTCTTGCTTGGTGTAACTTTTCTCAGTGACAGGAGGGAGATTCATATGAATTACCACTTAAGCGCTTAGCGAATAGAGCTCTCCTTGCTACAAACAAGGATACTGAAAAGGAAACTGAAGAATACCTGCTTACAGACCCTCATCGATCCATACCAGAGTTATCGCTTTTTGGCTCTACAACTGACTCGGTAAGTAAAGTCCTCTATAGTTCGTATCAGTCACAGGCTAGCTAAAGCGGAATAGATTGAAAAAAGCATCCCTTTTACTTTGAGCTGTGATAGCTTAATCCGAACTGACTAACTCTCCCATTCTTACCTTTCCCTCAAATCAAAGAACAAAATGAAGGGTGCTCATAGGACCTGCTAGCCTCGTGAAAGAATATTGACCCAAATAAGAATCTTATTCGAAGAGAGAAAAACTTCCCTTCTTGCTTGTAGAAATTATAGAAGAAACGAGGATCTATCCCATAATCATTCTTGTTGACCTTACACGCAAGGGCATTTCTTTCTTACTCATACGAATCCGCCTCTACGCCCGCCCCGTCTGGGTTCATCCTTCAATCAAGACGTAGATTTGGTTTTCCTTGATAACCTTTGAAATACTTACCTTATTATTATAGAAAGGTGGAAAGGTCATATTAGAGAAAGGTGGAAAGGTCATATAGACGACAGAAAAGTGGAAGGTTTGAAATGGCTGGGAAGGTTTTCGGCTGTATAGGCGACTGAAAGGTTATATGGAAGGTTGAAAATGGCTGATGCTTCTTACAGGAAGATAGATAGAATAGGCGAACTTATGTGCTACCCTGGTTTGACTCCATCTGGCTATTCTATACTGTGCTAGTGAGCAAATTACCTCCCGACCTGTTGAGCTGTTCTTATGTAGGCTATAACAATGAAATGAAAGCTCTATAGTGGATCATGAAATTGAGATTGATCCTGCCAAGGCAAAGGCCAGAATCGAATAGCCACCCAACAACTCACTCTTTCTTCTTTGGCTTGGATTTACTGAAGAAGATGGTACTAAGTTGCTCGATCTATGGAGTGTATAAAGCATGGTAAGACCAGTATGGAAGGAAAGGAGTTAGATCAAACCCTTAATAGGTTGAGAAGGGGCAAAGTCTTAACTAGCACAACAACTACTTACGCCCACTCGTAGACCATCTTTGTTGAGTGACTAGACGGAGACTCTCCTTTTATCAATCACTATAGCAATAATCATAAGAGAAAAAAGGTTCAAAGAAGGTGGGGAAGGAGGGAGTAAACTAGGTTCTAGGCTGATGGCGCCCATAGTCATTTAGAAAAAGCATTGTATAGTGTATAAACCAACAAAAACCATTAAGTTAAGGAGCAGCAGCCATATAATATGAAAAAGAAACAAAGACCCGACTCTAGCTTTTGTCTTGCTGAGCCTTGCGAAGAGAAAGTGGGAATTAAAGCATACTTTCTGCAAGTCATTCCCTATCGACCTCTTGATTGAATACGGAGGGGGGACTCGGAATGATGGGCTAGAACGTATATGGGATAAAGGGAAGGACAGTATAGCATAGAGAAAACCCCCTCTTCGACGCTGTATCCATACGGGCCTGGAAGCCTTCTTTCTTATAGTATCCGATTGAAGCTTACTCACCTACGGATTAAAGCTTGAAAGGCTATAACATCAGTACGCAGGGATGAGGTAAAGAGTAGTCTCTGAATTGGCCTTGGGCTGAAGTCTACCTTAGTCCTGTGCTCTAAGCTATTATTTAGCCTTTAGTAAAGAGTAGGTGAAGCATATTCCTTTAGAGGTAAAAAGTAGCTCCATCATAAGGTTACTACAGGAAGTAGATGCTCGTCCGACCCTCTCTCCCAAATACCTCTCTATCCCAAATAGTATAGTAAGTATGCAACCCCTGAAATCTCCAACACAGTAACCACCATCGTTCGGGGAAGAAAAGGCAGTGATAAAGCTTGTAGAGCGTGTCGAGAGTGAAAGCGTTGAATGTAGAAAAGTGAAGTGACAACAGAGGGAGGGGCGAAGCGAGGTTCAAAAGGCAAGGATCTCACAACAGAATCAAGTTCCTTTATTTATAAGTAGTAGAGTATCATAGTCACTTACTTTATTGAATGACTAGGATCACGGATGAATCGTAAGGTTCATCTATAGCAGAGTAGCAAACAAACCAATCTTATTATTCTCTCTTTATTACCAATCTATTACCCAGAAGTCTGATGATGCCTGGACCCTTGCAAGAGAGATTGATGCGAATGAGATTTCAAACCAGATTGGGGGAGATCCTCTAAGAAAGAATCATTGCTACTCTAAGAAGGAATCATTGCTACTCATTTAGAGTGTTGTTTACAAAGGAAGATTGCAAAATGAAAGAGATACAACAGGAAGCAGCTAAAACCTTAAGGATCCGGCTAGTGTGTCATATTGAAGCAGTAGAGTAGTGTTTACGCAGCCAACTGCTACCAGATAAGAAGGGAAGAGATCTCAAAGTACATATGATATTGAAAACCAGTAAAGGATGGCCAAATAGAAACAAATTATCTGAAAGAAAGTATGCATAATGACCTTGTAGGAAAGGGACACGAAGAACGCTCGCAAAAAGGAGTCCGTCCTTCCAATTCCAATTGAAACTCAACATAGGATATAAATGGAATATTAGGAAGGGGAGACCAGAATAAAGAAAATAGGAAAAAAGGATGTATTCTACATGATGGAATTTGCCTTAAGACCTCTATACCGTTTGTGTAGAAGACATAGACATATATGCAAGGCCATAGAATCTAGTCAGAGAACATGTTGAAAAAACATTTGGAGACACCTCGAATTGAAATAAGATCTTTTGGGGAGAAAGAGATATCAATAATTGAAGCCCCAGATAACATATGTGAAAGACCCAGAGTGCATCAAACAAAGAAAGGAATAGGCTAACTTGGCGGCTTGCTTGGCCCAAACATCTACATTTTTTAGGGGTGAAAGAGCTCGGCGGGAATAAGCGTCGTGCCGGTAGTGCAATACTACTTCAAATGACATAATCAGATGATGAAGAATATTCCACTCTAAAAGAAGAAACTGACTCATATAGAATGCATGTAAACTAACTGCTTCCTAAAAGCTACTAACTTATCTTCCTAAAAGCTACTTACTTATATAGAAATGAGGTAACCAAAGATCTTCTATTAAAAGCAATTATGTGTTGGGTTATGCGCATATATCATATGTTATTTAGAAAAGCATAGAGAACTGTGAGTTACAGCAGTTAGATTACAGTCACTATTGCGCTAGTATAGTTCTTCGGGTGCCTCGTGCCTCAATTCGTTCTTCTTGTTCTTTCGCTCTCTTATGAATTATATACTAGTGGTTATGAATACTCGTATCAATAAGCAAGGTCAGCGCGTGAGCTTATTGTTGTTTATAGTTAGGTTACTCAGTTCCATAAGAAGTGGCACTCAATGATCTTCTTCTTTCAGGTTTGTTAGTTATTTGCTTGATTAGAGGAGTGCTCAACATATAGGTTTTTCCAATAACATACAACTTATAGTATAGAAAGAAAGAACACTTTTCGAAAGTTAAGGAGCTATAGCCACTCCCTCATAGGCAGGGGGGGATTTGGGGCTGATTGACCGAATAAAAAAATCCAAGTGTGGTTTTCCCATGAGGCTTTCTCTAAGCTATTTCTTGATAGGGATTGGGAGATAGACTCAGACGATAGCAGTTCCTTGTAAGATCCAGCAGGTAGAAAAAAGAAGAATCAAATCAATCTGGTTCCCCACAGTATAAAGTATGTCCTCAAGATGCATCCACTGAGACTATGATTGTCGGAGAGGTATTGTCTTAATCAAAGCATTGATTTTGTGTTCACCACTCTCCTTTCTTTGACGGCGAGGGTCCGGGCACTACCAAGCATTAGCCCAAGAGAAGCGATATCGCAAACAAACTTCTAGCATTTCAGGGCGAGAGCAACAAAACACACTAACCCCGGGTTCTATAAATGGGGAACAACATCGCTTGATTAAAGGAGTCAGAATGGAATAGGTCTAGAGATCTGTGCCACTTTCTGGTCTGTCTGTTCCTCTGTATCAAGCCCGTAGCCGCGCTGCCTGAAGCCTGTCTTATCTTATCTTTATCACAAGCAAGAAAGATGGAGATAAGGAACTAATTGACTGATTGAATGGTTGAATGGACATCCCATGTCTTCTTGATCAAAGTATGTTGCCAGAAGAATTGATACTTTCTCAGTGGCATAAGCCGAAGTAGAAGCATTAGCGTACCCAACGTACAAGACAGATGCCGAGGCAAGAAACCCCGCAAACCCAATGAAAGAAACTAATGTGCCTTCTCACGCGAAAGAAAAGAAAAGAGTAGATGAAAGAAAGAAGGTTTCAGGGGATGGAGTGTGAAGACATCGGGTTAAGCGCTTCATTTACAGACAAAATAAGTGAAAAGCAAGACTACGGGACTAAAGAAGAGAAGAAGTTGATCTTTATCACATCACGGGGCGCATTTGTCTATCGATCTTAGTCTTAGATAAATGGGTGGTAGCCACTACGTCAAGAGCAAATCTCCAATCTATCGAGATGTAGAAAGATAAGATGGATGGCCTTTTCCTCGGTGAGTTTAAGGTTTTCAACTCCTTCGCTTCAACCAGACCCACCCTTTTCTCTTTAGAAACTAGTCACACTTTACAGATATCGAGTTTTCAGAGCATTTATTGTAACCATGACCAGCCCTTACTTTACTGGTTTGTGAAGGAGAGAAAGTAGAAGCGCTAACTCACTAGACGGACAATAGACCTTAGGGGTATGAATGAGATTTTAACGAAACTGGCCTGGAAACATCATTTTAGATAGTTGTAGTAGCAGCTAATTGTAATTGAATGAATGGGCGAATATGAAACAAGCACACCTGATTCCTCAGAAACCGAGATTGACATGATCATGAAATAAAGCCAGAAGAAGAAGCCCAGAGTCACTAGCTTTAAGCTGGGAGCCAGGTCGAAGAAAATCATATGCTTTACAATAAAGGAAGATACAATAGCTTTGATCCAAGAAAGGATGGCGCGATCAACTTGCTGCCATAGAACATAATAGGGATTGATGGAAAAAGCACTAGTATCATTAACAAGATATTCCGAGGGGCAAGAAGCAAGTGTATGAGAACCATCATAAGGTTCATCAGCGAGATCAGAAACCGAGCCGAGAAGCTGAGGTTAAACGGTTCAATTCTTTTGAATGCTATAAGTAAGGCAAGCAGACAGGCAAGAAAGAAAAGAAGTTAACTAGAACAAGCTTTTTAGAATTCTTACAAGTCCTGTACTCGGTGTGCGGCAGGAGAGTTTTCCCGGGTAAGTCACTCACTACCTCTGCTTTCCCTTAGATTAAAGCTTTGTCCACTAGAATCAAACTACTAAGTCATAGAGTTGACTACGAACATGTAAAGGGTTGGCAAGGGAGATAGAATTGATACATAGATGACATAGAGTGAACTTACCGCCTACTTACTATATGAGAACTGATGAAACACGGGGGCAACATAGGTCATTTGCCATGAGCGGATTTCACCCCGGTAGTAGTTGCACTGGTAGCAGACTTTCGCCCTAGATACTTTCCTGATTGACCTGGACCGGATTCCGTTTCTTCCCTTGGAGTTTAATTCGGACTTTAGTGTTTCATTCTTCTCACTTCCTGAATCAACTTCACTTCCTTAACCCCGGGCAGCTTACTTACTTGAATTTTATGATTCTTCTCTCGGCACAGCTTCTTTTCTTATCTTGATAAAGCTGATTCTCTAGTAGACAACACTCGAACAGGAAATATCCGTACTTATCGGCTTGCAACTTACTTGAGGCTTTCAGCACCTTGATACCGCACGCACCGCTTTTGATTCAGATCTCTACGATTTAACTCGAACGACTTCTGCTGTTGCTTGTTTCGTTTCTTGAACTTTACTTAGGTACAATGCCACTATTTCTCCTTGTTTCACCTCTGTTTCAACGTAGCCCACTACGGTACGGGGTAAAGAACTGTAATTATTATTCTTTACTTATCTAAACAAAAGGTAAAAGTCCTGTGTCTGGCTTCCCGCTGCATCTCCAGCTTCTGTTTATGATCCTTATTCATATTCTCGAGTCGATTCAACAAGAACTGGCAATTCATAAGCTTCCTTTCCTGACCACCCTTACTTTGAATCTACTGTTGGCTCTGTTAGCTCTGGCTCTGCTCTACCCGCGCTTACTTTGCGAGCGAAGGAGTGTCTTCTTACAAACCACTTCTATACGTTGCTCTTTCTTATTTCTTATCTCAATTCTTTTATTTTGAAGTTCAATCAAAAAGCAGTTAGATTACTTCATTCTACCAGTGGTGCTCCATAGAGAAAATCAAGTCATTCATATCTTTGAGGCGCAAGAGAGAGAAGAGAGAAGCATTACTTGTTGCGTAGTTACTTGTTGCGTAGTTGCTTGGCTCTTGCGGTATTTGAATTCTGGGATTTGACTTCCGCTAATGGAGTTATCAAAATGCATGTTGGCTTGGGCTCTGTCATATTCCTATTTTTCATACGAGTTGACCTGATCGTGATAGTTGTTTCTCTTAGCTAACGGGAGCTACTCAACCCAGGGACCGGGAGTACCCGTCTTCATAAACAAAGGTTCGAGTTATAGTTGGAGCAGGATCATAATGAGTATGAAAAGGCGGGATCAAAAGCATATTAAAGAAGCATAATCTGGATCAAAAGAATCCACAGTACAGTGCCAAAGTCTGCAGCAAGGAAAGTCTCAAGTGAATGAGTTCGGGATGCGATAATGGGGGGAAGAGGCTTTAGATTCCAATTCTAATTGAAGCGCAAAGGTACGATTCAGAATTGACCCTTTCTTTGCCTAAGTGTTGAAACTGAATGAGGAGCTAGGTATGTATGGTATGATAGATGTTGGTAACCACCCGCCAAGCCCCAAAACGAATAACTGGGCCTTAACGACTATCAAAGTGGAAATTCGTTGTTGCTGTGTTCGGTCAACTCGCCTTAGCACTGAGTCTTTGCTTAGCGCCTAAGCGTGTTTCAACTCCACTCCCTTCCCTTCCGTAGCTCCTTATCGTGGAGTTACTGTTATTGTTTCATCCTAGTCTTAGAGATCGTGTAGATGTTCGAGAATCTAATCTCTCATTGAAACTCTCCTACTGTCTTTTGATGCAATTGAACCTTACATAAAGAATGCATTTGATCTCTATAACTCTTATATCTAATAGGAGAGGATCTGATTGCTGAGTCTCTCTCTCACCTCTAATGAAACTAGCTATAGGGCAATCAAGACAGTTGTTCAACTCGCTAACACTTTGTCTCTGACCTTTGAGTTAACCCCGAAACGGATTATAGAGGCCTCTCGTATTGAAGTTATGAATTTGGATATCTATCTTCTCTTGCACCTGGTATAGATTTTCGTAAGTACACTGCTTCCATATAGGATTACTTGAGCACTGCTTCCTCTCCTAATTTCTATGCCTCTCGAGTCGGGCTATTAACCTTACCCTAGTTTGGTTATTTACCCGAGTTACGTGGGTTGAGTTCTTTACCTTAGCTGAGTTGAACATGGGTATGCGAAAAGAAAGATGAAGTGAAAGCCAACAATGAGAGCTCTTCTAACGTTAGCTTGTTCTCTAAACAAAAAACCGTTCCGGGGGTAATTAAGCTAGGCGCACCGTACCGTTATCTAAGTTGATACTTCTTTCGCTAGCAAACTCTCTCATGTAAGCTGATGCCATTTTCTATTGTTCCAGATTTGCTTTCCCTTGTATAAGAGTTCGGGTCGGCTTTCAGCACCTTCCCTTTCTTTGTTGACGTAGAGAGAAGAAGCGAGTAAGCTGCAATCAAAGGTTTTGGCTAAAGTAAGAGGTAAGCAGTTAGAGGCTGTAAGCGGTGTATAAGGTTACAAGAATCTCACACAGGGAGCCCTTCTTTTCTGTAGTTCGGGGAATAATCTAGTAATCTCTATACTTGAGCTCTACGAAAACAGGAATTGTACTAAAGATTCTCGACTTAACTGGAAAGTCCAATATTATTAGGGAGTTCTAAAGTCAAGTCTATCTTATTAGGCTAAAATGCATTTCAAGCAGGGGTGAAAGTATGAAATGAGAGATTCTACTGGAATGCCTTGAAACCGTACTCTCCTGTTTGATCTACAGCGGCGCACATTTCTCACTTTGACACTTAGCGCATTTATTGAGTTGGGCTTCTTTATCTAACACCTTCTTTCTAGCCTTTGAGGTCTTACTATGCTAATCATCTATCATCGAGCGAAAGGCTGTTATAAAGCATTGAGCCTATTTTCTACAGGATTACTTGTGAGCTCCCCTAACGCACTTGTTATTTCGAAAGGGGGAACCCACGACTTTGTGAAGGATATGAGTAACAAACCCCGAACTATACTCGCAGGATACCCTAACTTTAGCACAGCTGACTTACTTTCTACTTTACCTGAAGCAAAAATGGATACGTCACTTTATGAATCAACATCTCCATCATTTAATACCCCTAATAGAGCTTATAATGCATTTCTTTTTTGCCTATTCCTCTTCTTGGACACCAAACCTAGATTTCCGTTTCACTAGACTAGATTATGATTCTTGCCAAAACTCAAAGCATGGGACTACCACGCCCTGCTCTTGTGTGACTCGTACTATTGCAACAGGGGTTCCTCAGCGCCCAGCTGCTTTTCCTTTAGTTAGTGCTTACTGACGCCATGAACACAGGTTAACTCTGGACACAGCCTATCTTTACTTAAGGGGGTGGGGGTGAAGGTAAGCTATGTCTTTACTTTTACTTTCTACTTTCTACTCTTTGTCTTTCTTGCTTGTTCGCTTGTTGATTTGCTTGTTCCCTGCAACAACAATAATAAGTTAGCGCTAAGTGGTCCAAGTAGCATATGATAGATTTTAGTAAACAACCAGCATTGCTTGCTTTATAATTGAGTTTATGGAATGGAGTTCCACTATTGGCTTTCAGCACCTTGCTTCTTTCAAATTAGATAACTGACAGAACATATGATATATGGGGAGCGTAACCAGACTTATTATTACTTACTGCTGGCGTAGCTACACCTTACTTATTACTTATTGCTTGGCTCTTCACTGCTTACAGCTTCCTTTAAGAAGAAATAGGCTTCCATTACTGCAGGCTCTTCATCACAGTTTACAGCTTCCTTTAAGAATGAATAGGCGCACCCGCTCACTCAAGTAAGGGCAGTGTTTCTACTTTACTTTATGCAGGGCTAAGCCTAAGCCGTTTTTTCAAAGATGCTTTAGTTTGCAAGCAGGTCGGAGTGCTTTTGCCTTATTGTCTTGTCTTACCGTCCCAACTCCATAAATGATGCGCGGTGTACTGATACTGGGGTATAGAACGGATTCTACCTTAAGTGTAAGTACTGAAGGATAGAATGAGAATATAAGTGTGAGGAGTGAGTAGAGAATTTTCATATAAGTAAGTTTAGTGCAAAAATCCATTTGTTAAGGTATAGAGAAAGGGCAAAAGAACAAGTAAACAAGCAGTCAGCAGTATTGTTACTCATAGGGGTAGCTCTCTGCATTTCCATTCCAATTCTTAAAGCAAGTGAACAAGAAGCAAGCACTTTCCCCGTAAGTCTCCAATTACTAAGAAGCTCGTGCGCCTAGCCTATGATATGAGTAAGTCAAAAGGGGCATAACTGTAGCTATAAGTTCAGAAGAATAGAGTAAGCAGTGTCGTTTGAAGGAAAGGAAGCAAAGCTCTGTAAGGTATAGAACTTCCATTAGTTGTCCTAGTTGTCAGTTCAATTCAACAAGTCAACTCGTCACTACGCGCAACGGAACAAGATATAATAATCTAAGGAAATATAGTCTAGTATAGTATAAGCGAGTAAAAGATATTCAATTCCATTCTTTTGCTTGTTTTTTGTTTCCTTGCTTTAATCAAATCATTAAGGTCTCTTACTAGAAGTGCGGAACAACACTCTCAAAACTCCCTACTTACTCGAAACTCATGGCTTCAAGACTCTAAGCTCTAAAAACGAACATATTAGATTATTGCTGACAAAAACTCACTTCTAACTTAAGTGACGTGACGGAATGGAATAATGCCTATTGCTTGCTTCCTTGTTGCCATTACTTCATTAAGCTATAGGCAGCCCAACTCTATACCAATAAGTAGTATGGAATTCAAGTTATAACCGAGTCCTGTATCATAGAGTGTAAGCGAGAAAGACAGAAATCAAGGAATGCGAAGGCTAAGAGTTTGAAGGAAGGGGTAGCGCTAAGCATATTCCTAAATAAGTTCCGTATCTTCTATAGTCTCTTTCAGAAGTTCTAGTTTCTTTGTTTTCGTATCTTCTAGTAGCTTTAAGAAGTTCCAGTCTCGCGTTTAATTGAATCGTAACTTCTTCCTAATCCTGCTCTACTGAAGAATATAGTGGAACAGAATTTCATGCCGAGTCTATAAGTGCGTAAACAACCAGAGTATTGCTACCCCGTTACATCTTTCTGGAATTAGACTAATATGAATAGTACTTAGCTTATTGAGTAGGGCCGTAATCTCTGGGCAATAAGATCTCGGTGATTAGAAGCGGAAGCATAAGATCTGATTGCTTGTTCTCTACATCTCGAAGTCAAACAGTAAAATCCATTTGTTACTGATGGATGCGCTTTCACTCTCTTGCATCGCAAGTAAAAGAATTCCACAACTAACCCTTTAGCCAGAAACTTGAACCTATAAACTCAGTAAGCACTTAGTCTTCTTGCGCCTTGTAAAACTCTAGAAATCTCTTTCAGACTCGCTTGCTGCCTAACACCGGACAGTACAGAATTCTTACCTTGTTGAGCACTCCGTTACGTGGACATTTGATTCGAGAGTATATTAATCTTCTGTATAGGAAGAAACAGCTTGTATCTTAGCGCTTCATAAGGAAGGGCAGTAATTGGAGTTGTGGCTGAAGAATAGGCTTCTTTATCTAAGGTTTGACCTATGCCTCTGTTCTGTAGGACCTAACGTAGCTAAGAGGTCAATAAAAGGTTTCAACCAGTTATTTACAGACATCTATAATTCTGCTTTTTCTGGACTTGAAGAATCAACTTCATCCTGGTTATTCTGTTCTTTGGGTATGCATGCTTCTTCAAAAGTTATAGTAGAAGATTAGGAGCCTACCTTGCTTACAAGCAGAAGAGCGGCCCTGCCTAGACACAGCCGTAGTGTCTTGGCCCTTACCGCAACTACTTAAGAAAGAATATGAGGTAAACGATCTAGTTCAATAAGAATATGAATGGGGAGTACACGATCTAGAGCTAAAGCAGAAGCAGAGACAGGATTGGAAGCCTTATCGGGATCTGTTGCAGTAGATGGGCGAGTGGAATGATTTGTTTCAAGTGTAGTGAGAGTGAGCAGGATAATCAGTAGTGGAACAAGTCCAGTTAGCGCCCCAAGAAAGGAAACAGAGTTGTTAGCCGGGGAAGTTTGTAAAGCAAGGGCAAGGGCAGAAAGAGACAGCCAACTCTTAGTCCTGAAGAATTGAGCTCAAAAGAAAGTTCTAGATGCTACGTATAAGACCGGTATTGAACTTCAGAATATGGTTTCCTTACCGCTCCTTCTCGATAGTCGGTGCTGAAAGCCGCGTAAAGCTGGATTGATTGATGGATTTCAAGATTTCAACTTATTATATTCTATTCTAAAGAAAAGAAGAAAGTCAAGTCAACAAAGACAGAGTTCATCGCCTCTTGCAACCACTCCCAATTACTTAAGGGCAGGAACTTAGCATTTCAGAACCGATAACACCGTCAACGGGAACAGGACATTCCATTAAAGTAGATTGAACTCATTCACTTTCTTCACCGACAGAGTCAACTCGAGCAGGACAAGCGAGTAGTGGATTTTCTTAAGAATAGCGTAGAAAGAAGGTATCAAACCCTTATCAAATGCTTCTGTATCAAAGCTAGTACTTTACTCTGCCCCGACCTCTCCATAGTAAACAAATGAGGAAAGACAGAAATCAAGAAAGTTTCTAATCCCCTGGCATAAAAGTATTCTATTGACATAGAAGAAGAAAAGCCTATGAAAGAGAATCACCAGATCCAGATACTGCTTCCCATGCATTCCCCTATTGTTCACCGGTGTCATTAACGAGTCGACAAGCAGAAAAGTAACTAAATAAGAATTTCATTGAAGTAAGTAATAGCAGAGAAGATCAAACAAGGTGGACTACTAGGGCTGCATCCCTACTTGAGAACTTCGTTTTATGGTTCCTTTGCTTGAAGGAAGATCTTTGTCCTGTGTTCGCTGTCGCGTCAGTGAACTCGTCACGCGGCAGGAGCTCAATTGACGGGAAAACGCAAGATGATCATTGAAATGGATCGGTCTATTAGCGTTTGTTAGAGCGGCCCTGCCGCGACACGAGAACTCCTACGCGGTTTTAACTCGCTGCCGCGACACGAGAACTCCTACGCGGAACATTAGCAGTTCCTTGTCGTCTTGTCTAGTAGTTCCTTGTCGTCTTGGCCCCTCACTGCCTTTTTTATCGGTAAAACGGAATCGGTGCTCTCTTTGCCAACCTCTGATCGACCCTGCTTCTGCTCTTTATTATGATTGATCTTCTGCTTTGAGTGCCAGTAATTTCTTCTTCCCCGACCCGAACTCTTCTATTGGCAACTCTTCTCTACTTCCCGAACTCTTAACTCTGCATTGAACCCTGCTCGAAACTTTTGATTGAACCCTGCTGGCATACCTCTCTTATTGAATTGCCCGGTAGTCCTGCTCAGCGTATGGATAAGCTCTTGGGGTTCTCGTTGAAACATAAGTATCGTGGTGCTCGCTAGCTTCATAAAGGGGCTTCTAAGAAAGACAGCCATCATCAAAGTAAACAACCCTGTGCTCTGAACAAACCTCGTCTGTGCTCCTCTAAGAATAGAGTGTTTCATCACTTATATATGAGAGAAATCAAGTGTTGCTACTTAGTTTATGTTGTTTATGTTGCTCTTGTCTTGGCCTGCAGGCCCAGGTTATGTTGCTCCGTTGCTATGGTATAAGAGTTAATGTAGCTCCATTAGCTCCTGTCTTCCCTACCCGAGATACCCGCTTGATGCCTCTGATCCTTATCTAGTTTCTGCTTGCTTCCCCGCATCTACTTCAACACCGCCGCAACAGCAGCTGCCAACTATTGACTTAACTCGAGTGCTTTTCTCTTTGGGACTGTACTCTGCCCCGACCCGAACTGGATTGATTCGATATACCCGATGATGCCCCCTCAGGCTCTCAACAATACCTTTCCTCTGGCTACCATATGTAGTATTGCTCGTAGTATTGCTCTTGTTCTTGTTGTTGGCTTTGGGGAATCAGAAAGGGAATCCGCTGTAAGAGTTAAGTATCCAGTAAGAGCAGATCGAGTGAAGTGAAGTAGTAGAGATCTGAGGTTGGCAAAGGAAGAAAGAAGAGAAGGTGGAAAAGAAATACTTAGTTCAATCCATGTAGCGGCGGAGTGTTTGTTCCTTAGTCCATGCTGTCTAGGCAGGAGTTCGGGAACAAGCAACTACTAATGAACAAGCCACTACTAATGTGGCGCGTTAGCGAGTTAAAAGCGTAGGGTAGTTTCGCTAATGAACAAGCTACTGCTAATGTAGCGCGTTAGGAGCCTGGAGTTAAAGCGTTAGGGAGCTAAAAGGCGTTAGCGAGTTAAGCGCGGTAGCGAGTCCCTAGCGTCAGTGAACTCGTGTCTAGGCAGGGCCGCTCTAACAATGTGAGCTGCGATGGGGAATTGAGGTCATTTACAGGTGTCAGCAGTTACAGGATTCAAATGAGTAAAGGTGAGGCTCGTAGGTAAAGGCAAAGATAAAGATCCAATGTCAGTAGGGAAAGAATGAGTTCGATCCTAGAGCTAGAGTCTTGTTGTCTGTCGGGTATTCTTTTCTTTGTGTTAGGGTTTGATTGTTGGGAGCCCTAGTGTGATTCCTTGTATTGGTATGAAATCTATAAGCATAGTAGTCGATTCCCGTATCTGGGGAGAGTTATTTCGTTATTCTAATGAAAGGTGTATTAGAAGCGCTCATTACAGAGTTCAAGCAAGGTAGTAAGTCTGATGGACCAGAGGGCTAGATGTGAAAGGATCCGAATAAGTAGTACAAGAATACGGAAGATGTGTGGGCATCGTTAGGCTAATAGTCAGCAGCTCAAGTCTTTTTGCCTATAGTTGGATCCCCGCTAGTGAGATAAGTCTTGGCGTCGAGTAGTTACTCGTCCGGAACTAATACTTTGACCACCACTAAGAGGGCTTTCACCACAGAATTCAAAGCTGTCCTGCCCCTTCTTGCTTCTTAGGTTTACTCTTTCGCTCCCGCATCTCGTTCTTCAAATCCCGATCTCAATTTAGTAAGTAAAGGAATGATACCGGGCAGGGCAATTCCATTAGTAGGCGTCAATGCACTAGACTTAGTACAGGAGTGAAAGAGGTTAACTAAAGAATGGAGTTGACTTCACTCGATAAACAAAGGGCAGGGCCAAGTTCACCTTAGCAACGTAGCCGAGAGGACAAGCTGTAAGAATGGAATGGAATTTGTTTACAGAGGCTAGAGATTAGCTAGTAGCAATAGGAGAGAGATATTCTAGTCCTGCTCTGGTTCTTGTAGTTCTCAAGTCTGGTGTTGGCGACTCGTTCTCAAGTAATCTGTGTTGTCAACAAGAGAATCAGTAGTTTCCAAATCAGTAGTAGGAACAGGCGCGGAAGGAACTTAATGAAAGAGCGGTTTTCGGGCCAGAGGCTGGTAACTCCACTTCTTGTCCCTTGCTTACCGCTTCTAAACAAACTTTAGCCTATTCTTTACATATATATATTCAAGACACACCATCCCTTTCTTTCGTTTCAAAACTCTTTTCTTACTTTCCTGCTGTCTCTGCTCCACCTAATCCTTATCCATCTGATGCTGATGATCCTTATTAAGATCTGGAACCTGTTCCTTCTTTTGCCTATTATCTTCTTTCTTCTCCTACTGTGGATCTAGCTGACTCTACTCAAAGAAATGAATCCACTACTCTTTGAATGGAATCCTCCTCTCTGGCAGACTTAGATACTCCACTTTAATAACCACTTGCAGCAACACGGGGACAGGATACAACGATGCTTCTCCTCTTGCAACTATAACCATCCTTTCTTACCCTGACTCGTTTGCGGATCGGATTACTCCCCCTTTGCTTCAAAACTGCTTACAGCTGGCTCCGTAGTGAGCAGTGTTTTTACTACATTTCTTAGTCTACTTGAGCAAAGTATGAAGAGAAGGAATAAAGGGTATATCTACGCCATGAGAAAGCTTTACCTCCCAGAGCTTTTCTATCCTACACAGGAAATCCCAGGAGCTATCAACATAGAAAGAAAGCACTATAGAAGACTTGCTTCAGAAAGGGCAACTAAGGAAACTACTTGATGCAGTAGTTGGGAATGCTAAATCAATCTCATTGGTCGAATGAGCAAATCCTTATCGACTTCTTAGGTTATCCCGACTTAAGCAAAGTATGAAGAGAAGTCTTACGAAAGCTATGAAACTTACAAGCTCAGAGCTATCTATCCACAGCTCCACCAAAGGGCCTCTCTGCTGACCACAATAATTCGGCTCCAGCGCTTTTTTTAGGGGGATAGATATCCAAATCCTCGACTACGTTCTGTTTCGCGGGAACCAAAGAATAATTATGAAGAAGATTCCAGCGCAGCGCCACTCCTGCAATAAATATTGGCCACCCCCGTAGGTAAAGCATGGAGCAATGGATTCCACGGGTTCTAGAATGGGAGTTCTAGGCAGGGAGCGACTTCCCCTCTTCCGCTTCCGATACTTATAGCTTCCGGGTTTTATTTGAACTTATAGCTTAGTTTAGTTCCCAAACCAGACCAGTATCCGATGAAATCTCTTTCATTATTACCCGGCCCGTATAGTCTTGTTAGCAGAAGTTCGATTCTTGTGGTTAAGTTAATAGTTAAAGCTTGTTTGCCGGCAGCTCTATTATGAAAAAAGCACTAGGTTGATTCTCGTATGCCAGGGTTCGAGCCCTGCTAGCACTAGCGAAAGTCTTGGCAGTAGCGGTGTCAGTTTCAAACCCCTGATCAGTAGCTACAGAGTTTCGGTATTGATTTCTCATCTCTAGGTCTGGATTTTAGGACTAATAGAAAGGAAGGGCAGGTTAGCAATCGATCCTAGTAGTTCGAATCAGTAAAGCAGTGTTCGAAAGCTTTAGTTAAAGAGTTAAAGCTGGTAAGGGCAGCTTCCGCTTCAGATGTATAATAAGTCGGGTAGACTGGGCTACAGGCAATGCAGGCTTTTACAAAGGAAGGACAGCTTTGAGTTCGGAGTAGCATATAAAGTTTGTGGATCAAATCCCGACTCCCGAGTGGATTCTTTCCAGTAGCAGCTCGAGCCTTGTTATTGTATGGAGATTCTATTCTTGTTATCAGTATAGTTAAGGTAGAATTAGTAGTTGTTGGCTTTCCAGCTAGTAGGTTAAGTCTAATCAGCACTACTTTTATTCTATTGCTTGTCTGCACTAGATCTTACTCTAAATAGAAGTCAATAACATAAAGAATCAGAGACACTGACTTTGGAGCCTTACTTTCCTGTTTCTCGTTCTGTAGTACTGCCATATGGATCCCCTGGCGCTACTGTCTATAGTTCTCCAACAAATGACCCAGCTAATAACTAGCTGCCCTTCTTGACTTTCCTTCTTTAACTGATGGATGCCTCTGAGCCTTATCGTGCCTTCTTTCATTCTACCTCTCCTTGGTTTGAGTTTGGCTTTAGTCTCTTAGCCTCTACTCCCTCACTTGCATTCTACGTATTGTATATATCCTTGCTTTCTTGATTTCACCTATGAGCCTTCTACTATTTACTTTAGTCATGTAGTTCGAGATCCAGACTTACTTATCTAGACTAGCTATCCTGCTTCTCGGCCTTGCAACACTAGCATTGATTCTATAACCTAAGATTCGGATCCTTACCTTACTATTTGAAATGAACCAGCGCTACTGGACAAGTAACTATTCGAGTATATCCTGTAGTGTGGCAGCCTTGGAAGCGCTAGTGGTACTCTAATCCTTCTGTATGCGATATATCATTAATATTAGAAATCTAAGTAAGTAGTACACCTCTTTGGAGTAATAGGCAGGAAACACAGACCTATAGCTACGAGTCTTAGAATCGAAGATAGGAAGAGCAGCCTTTAAAGCAGTAGCTGGGTTCTTTAACTAACAAGTCAGAATGCCAGGCCCAAGCTCAAGTATCGAATCAAAGAAATCCGTGCGGGAATGAAAGTAATAGTTGTAAGTTTGGTAGTTATCAATCAGTAGAAGAATCAAAGCCTGTAGCTCAAGTCTCATATGCCCTTAGCTCAATTACTGTTATCGGTGTTTGATTCCCGGTTTCGAGCTATATCCCTATTAGCTGACTTGGCGTCTAGTAGTGGCTTGTTTAGTTGTTACTTGTCTAGTGTCTTGTCTAGTAGTAACTTGGCTGTGTTTGAGTAGCTCCATTCTTGTAGAGTGGATATGGATTCCGAGTTGTTGGATGAATCCTTAGAGAGCACATAAAAGCATAAGCCTGCATTTCGAGTTGTAGTCTTGTTAAAACCAGTTGAAGTCGTTAGGGCAGTGTTTCATTTTGTTGCTTCTGCACTGAATTCCTTATTTCCTGTTTGTCCCCTCCGATCCGGTGTCCGTTCTGTGACTACTAAGTTCAATCCTTTGTATTAGGGACGAGGCCTTTGCCTTTGTATCACTAGTTCCATTCCTACTTGACACTTGCTACCTTGGCCAGACCAACTTCAATCATTCTTACTTGGTTAGTGTAATGCCTCTGCATCCGTATGCATTCTAATACCACTTAGTCCAATTCTTATGGCCACACTCAAGTCTCATATTTGTAACAATGAGCTCAATTCCTCCTTACCTGGCTGAGAGAACCAAACCAAAAGTGAAATTCCAACTTTCCGGTATTAGTGTTATAGCTCGTATCCGGTCTTGCACCTCTGCCTGGTATCCTGTATTCATTATTCTCTTCTTGTTGTGGTCGGTGTTTGATTCTTGTTGTGCGGAGTTGCCTTCTTAGTGTTATAGCTCATATCCTTGTTAAGAGTAGAAGCCTAACCTCTAGTTGGAGGGGGCCGTTTTAAGCTAACTTCTAGGAGTGGACAGCGAGGAGACATAGAATAGAATAAGGCTTGGGCTACTGGGGTGAGTTCCATATTCCCTAGTTCATAGTTTTACCCAGTAAGTTAGTCTTGTTGGCACTTGTTTGATTCAATGGGTAGTGTAGCATTCCTTGTTTCGTGTTTTATTCTGCTATTAATGAGCTCAATCCTGTGTTTGTAGAAGCACTGGTTCCACTCCCTATTCGTTGTTTTTCTTCTGATCAGTAAAGGAACCACACTGGAATAAGGGTAGTCAGCCTTGCAATAAGGAGAGTCAGCCCAATATAGAATCGAGGTGGTTTGAAACAAACGAGCAAGGCATTAAGGCAGGAGCGGTAGACTTGAATCAAGGAGCAGCAGACTTATTAACAGGGAAGGACAGTAAGAATCATATTCAGTAAGACAAGGACCTGGACCGGTAGTGTTAGCCCTAGTTTTGAGTTCCCTCTATTGGGGGAGTAGTAGCGGAATTCCTTGTTACTATTCCATTTATTATTCAATAACAAATATAGTACTTTTGAGATGAGTTTCTTACTTCTGATGTATTCTAGCGGCAGTGAGTTGATACAGGAAAGGCATACTAAGGGAAGGGGCCAGCCTCTACTTCTACTTATTGGTGTATTGGTTGACTGCATAAGTTCTAATTATAATCATAATCATATACGAGTTGCCTTCTAAGTATTCTTCTCCTTTCTGTCATTCCGACCTCTGTTTCTACTCTATTAGGTAGTGTTTAGTTCTTACTTCTGAGTGGAAATTCTTTGACTTATGTTAATCACACATAAGAATGCAAGGGCAAACAAAAGCATTGAAGGCGGGGAGTGACAGGCCAACAACCAACCATAGGAATAGAATACTTGAGTATAGGAATCAAGGTTAAGAGCCGAAGCTCAAACTACAGGGAATAGGTTAGGAGTTTGATAGGAGTAAGTAAGACTTTTAGGGACAGTGAAGTAAGCCTCTAGCTCAGACATAGGCATTGAGATCGGGAAAGGAATACTCTTTCTAGGGGTATGGAATGCAAGTAAACCATGCCAGAGTTGGATAAGTAAGTTTCGGAATGAGATAAAGGAGTCGAAAAGTGTTCAGGGTAAGGCAGCTCGGGAGGGTCGTAAGGATTGGGTGAGGGAGAGCGACAGGCTCGTGAGTGGAATACTGCTTTCAAGCAAGTAAAGTAATGCTAATAGGCAGTAGTAGCGGAATGAACCAATAGATATTGATTGAGGTGAAGCGGAGGTAGACTTGATCTAGCACGAGTAGGGACAGACTAACTGGGGAAGTAGTCAAGTTTGAAAGTTCATAGCGGTAGGCTCGAAACAAGGTGCTAAGAGCCTTATAGACAGGAGTTTTGAACTCGCTAACCGCCGAATACATCTACAAGTCCTGTTTCGTATATAAAGTATTGTTACTAGTTTATTCTTCTTCTTGTCTTGATACGACAACACTCTTACAGAACAGAACTGAACCGACTCACTACTCGTGGGGGCTTGATAAGACTTATTTCTTTGTGTTGGGCAACACTAAAGTCAAGTTATACAGTCTAGGATAGGGTAGTAGGGTTCGGCTACCGATATGAGTTCAACAAAAAAACAGACTTACGCACCACTTAAATAAGCGCTTAATTAGTCTATGCTTGTTCCAGTTCCAGAAGAATAAGAAGGAACCAGCAGGAGAAGACTAAGTTGAAAGAGTTTAATAAAGAGTAGAATAAGGATCCGGATCGGGGTCATCATCAAGTAAAGGGTTTGTTTGAAGCGGGGTACAGGCCTAGGTATAGGTCTACTTCAGTGGAGTATCCTTCTGTTCAAGTAGAATCTCCTCCAGAGTTAACCTGTCTTTGTCTCCCTTGCGCAACCCCAGTACTAGTCGTCAAGTAGGAATTCAACTAATAAGTCAGTATCAGCAGAAGCAACAGGTGGATCAGCAACTCCTTATATACGAGGGAGCGGGTACGCGCATTCAATTCTGTAGTTCCATACCGGCTATCTATCCTGAAAAGCACTCGACAGGAAAGTATCTTGTTGTTGGCCAATGCAATCACCCCTCTCCACTTAACCCAGCTTCAGAAGTTACGGAACTATCCTTTTCCCTTGCGGAAGATTTGGAATATCTTGATTCCACTTTCCCTGCTTCGGATCCATCTCCTGCAGATTCTCTGGTGATTCTATTTCTTCCCTGGCTCTTTGAACTCCGCTGGCATACCACACTAACCTTACTTCAGATACAAGAGAGCGACAAAAGTTATCATATTGTAATGCTGCTATCCTCAATGGGCACAGTTTCCTCTCTGGTCTCACCAACAGCTCTCGCAAGGGTAGCTAGAAGAAATGATTAAAGCATTAAGGTAAAGTGAACCAATTGAGAATAAAATGAAATAAACTAGAATGAAATAAACTAGAGAAAAAGAATGCTAGCTTTTGAAAACATTCCATACTAATTTAATACCGAATGATGTATTATCTTCTTATAGGATTACATTTAGGGTCAAGCAACCACTACTAAAAGAATTCAACCACTACGGAAGGTATCAAACAACAGGCAGGAACAAGATCAGAAGTCGGGTATGGGGAGTTTGAACAAGAACAAGATCAGGAGTTGGGGTTGGAGAACTCTACTAATACAATTTCTATTCCATCTTATAGTAGCGGTACCTATTGTCAAGGGAACTAGTTAAGCTCTTGTTTTTCTCTTTTTTCTTCATTCGAACTTTCCTACTTTAGAGGCGAGGTGGGCAAGGGAGGAATCATACTCATCTAAAGCATAGGCCAGATCTGGTAAGTTAGCGGGTAAAGAATAAGTCAAAAGTTGTGTACCAGAGGATATGATAGTTGAGGCCATAAAGATTATAGGCAGAAATGCATGAGTTGGCAAGTTTAATAGTTTCAATGAGTAATTGCTAGGAAGAGATCCAAGTGCTTTATTCGGGTTTCTCTTTTCATGGAAATAAAGTTGTCGCGGATTCAACTCGAACAGAAACGGAATTGACTCTTACAGCCTATGATCCTTCTAAGGATTCTTATCTTGCAACTGGTGATTATCTTGTTTGTACCTGGCGGCGTAGCTTATAAATACACTGCTTCCCCTTTGCCCCAACTCGACTTTCGTCAACACCAGATCTTGTTCTTGTGAAAACTCCTTCTCCTTACTCTCAAACTGATCCAGCAGATTGTGATCCAGTAGAAATACAATCAGGACTTAGCGCATCAACACACCCTCTTGCTAATGTCTTATTATTCTTTAGCTTTGAATCCAGTGTCTAGTTTATTACTCTCTACATGAAGAATCGACAACAGCCAAGCAGATAAGCTACCAACCCAACCACTTTGCGTTAAGGCAAGCGTATACTAGACAAGCTCGACTAATCATTCCA
This sequence comes from Musa beccarii, assembly GCA_024322285.1. NCBI lineage: Eukaryota > Viridiplantae > Streptophyta > Magnoliopsida > Zingiberales > Musaceae > Musa > Musa beccarii. The sequence continues at coordinate 113,500 of JAIWVJ010000024.1, forward strand.
CTAGTAAGTAGAAGAATTTCACTCGCCAAGACACTATACAAGTTACTCCCTTTCCGCCACTTTAGAACTTGAACTGCTGATTCTGGATACCATATCAAACCTCTCCTTTCATAGTGGAAGTTCAGAATTCTATATCGGATTCCCCTGGAGATTCCAATAGAACATACAAATACTAAGACGAAACTTGGTATTCCACTTTCACAAGAGCAGGAGCAGACCCACTTGCTACAGGCTATGCTCTAACTGCTTCATTTCCTTACTTTGAATCATCTACTTAAGAGTTGACCTGTGTTCATCCAACTGTGTTAATCCCAGTCACTCACCAAAACTTGATAGCAAAGATCTGATTGCCCCGACCCGCACTGGAAAGTCTCAAGGAACAGGCGCAATCGGAGGCTTTCAGCACCTTGTAGATAATTAGAATCCAGAGTCAAGTTATCCTATCCGTTTTCATTCAAATATAGGTTGGCAGAGGCTGTGGAGCAAGAAAAAGCTTTAATATAAGGGGCTACTACTTTTACTATGGTATAGGAGAAAGAGCGAAAAGAGCTTCATTCAGGTAGAAAATCAATTGAGTGAGATAAGCCGGAGGTACTAGTAGAGTAGTCCAGAGCAATAACAGTATTTGTCTTTAGAGGGGAGCTAAAGGAATGAAGTTTCCCGGTAGCCCTGTTCTTGTTCTCAAGTGTTGTTTCGGGTGTTGGTCAGGTGTTCCAGCTACTAGATAGTAAGGTTAAGGCATGTTTCATTCGAATGTCCATTCCAACCATTCCAATAATTCATATATAATAATAATTAGTAGAAGGCTATGAAGGTATCAAACTACAGGTTCAATGAAATTCTTAAGTAGTGTAGTTGTTGCGCAGAGCCAGCAGAGTTCAATGAGCCAGAGACGCCCCTTATAGTACTAGAAAGAAGAATATAATTGAAAAGCGGTTTCCGGATCATCTGCTGGATCAGGTTCAGTGAGGTTGAAGAGCGGCCCTGCCGCGCAGGAGTTTACAGCACCTTCTCCAGCTAACAAAACGGAAACTGGTAATTCCGCTGCGGACTTTGGCACAGCAGAAAGAATGGAACTGGCTCTAGTCGACTTTGGCCAGGAACCTATCATAGCTACGCCAGTAATTGATTCTGACCTTAATTGCTTAAAAGCTGATTCTCTCGCACACTTAGAGCTAGAAGCCTAAAACCTTGTAGTCGGCCCTAACCTCTTCTTCAATAACTTAAGCTTCTTCTTATCCAACTTATGATCTATCTTATGCCTTAGATCTATCTTATGCCGAAGTTCTTCGAATTTCTAGAATAAGTGTAGGCTTGTTTTTTCATGTTCAAACTTCCTATCTCTTCTGGGCTGATTAGCAACATACGAAGGTGTTTTGCTGCTGCTAAGGGCATTTTCTTCTTCCCTTCGAATCACTCCTACTGATGCTTTTTTTCTGACATCAAAATCAATATCTTCCTCATTTTTCCTTTATCATCCCCTCGAGCTCTTATTCTTGCAAAAAGTGAGAAAACTCCTTTGATTAATTCTTAACTGGTTTCCTGAAGACTTCAAAGATCAGGTACAGGCCCAACGGAATCTGCTGTGCGAGAAAAGCACTCTAACTATCAATCTGGCGTTCAAGCAGGAGAAAGAGATGCTGCAGGAGCAAGACTAAGTGCGGATGTTTAGTATTGACTTTTTCTATGCCATGTGCTCGATAAGAAATGAATTCTTTGTTTGACACCTCCATTCCGGATTTCTATAGGTAGGCAGGTGATAGAGAGAAATTGACTGGACTGTTTGATTCGTTGCTACAAGTAAAGTTGGATCGTGCAAGTAGGAGTACGGACCGTTAGACCCTGACTTGAGACTCTTTACCGCTACGTGGGCAGTGGAGATACGTTACCTTACCGCTCTCTTTGGGCTAAAGTATCTTCCTTATCCTGCTTATGCTCTCTACTTCACTGAAAGGTCAAGGATGGGTCGTGCGCTAACTGGAAAGGAAGGGTGTTCGGGTAGTGCTTGTGCTGTGGTAGAGAGAGGTTCGAATGTTTAAGTGGAGTCTGCTGGTATATGATAGTGGTTGTAGAGTCTCTTTGGCTTGCTGCTGTAGCTCAAAGGTCAACTCCCCTAACTAGCTTAGCTTAATATACGTTAATATACGTCGCTTGTTTACTTGCTCCACACTCCTTCTTATGCCAAAATGAGAAACTCTAAAAACACTGGAACAGGCGTTGTCATTTCTTACCCAAACCTCTATCTCTCCCTTTACTTACTCGGTAAAGCTTCTCGAACAAGCCCCTCAGACACCTACTGTGCATATATACCACTATTGTTGCTAAGGCCCCAGCTCCTCGCATTCTATTTGTAGCTTCATGTAGTAGGGTGCCGAACAAGCAACAAGCTTTGATTATAGGCGATAATGTATTTCTTGGAAGTCAAGTTTCGTCAACAAGACAAGTCAAGTTGTGTCTAAGAAGTGAAGTAGTGTGTAAGTATTAAAGTAGAGTATCTAAGTTTGCGAGCTCAGTTATTGGCTATAAGTCAGTAGAGACAGGTTTAGGTGCTTGTGTGAAACAATGAAAGAAAGTTTAGTTCGCGCGAGTATCTAAGTCTCCAATAGAGGTTATTGGCTTTACCCTTGTTGTCGTAGCATAGAGAAAGTAAGTTGCAATCGGTTATGAATGTTTCGTTCTTGTTTAAGGAGCTGGCAGGATAAGAGGCTGGAAGGGAAGGTTAGGCGAAAGAACAGTAAGCAAAAGAAACACTAGAAGTTATCGGCCAGCAGAATCATCAGTCCTATCTTCAAAAGCTATGTTCTTAGGCGTCAATGCACTAGAAGAGCCCTTATAGAGGCAAGGTTGGAGTCCCTATCATATGAGTTTACCCTAGCTTAAACGATGCTAAAAGGTATACTTTATGCGCCCTTACGCTCAGGAAGTGCTTGTGTGTTCGAAAGATGGGTTGACAGGAAAGTCTACAATAGAATCTGAATCTACAGCTCTTGTTAAGTATCTTGGTTAAGGCGAAAAGAAGCTCGTTGATTGAGTATTGCATATAAATAGGTAATCAACAGAGATTCAATGGTTTCTTTCGGGTGGAATTGCAGGGGTGCTAACCGGGATACCTCTCTTCAATGGTTGCGAGAAAGAAAGAAGGTCAGCGAAGAGCCAAGACGACAAGGAGGCAAGTCACTACTAGACAAGACACTACTAATGTGTCGCGTCAGTGAACTCGTTACGCGGCAGGAGTTCTAGTTCCGCGTAGGGCCAAGTAACTACTAGACAAGACACTACTAAACAAGCAACTACTAACGACCAAGCAACGGCGCGTCAAGCAACTACTAATGTTGCGCGACAGCAGCAATAGTATGTTATAACGAAGTTATAACAATTCCTGTTTTCAGCGGTAGCGAGCGAAAAGACGTTAGCGAGTCTAAAGGCGCGTCAGGGACAAGACGACAAGACACGTATAATGTGTCGCGTAGGAGTTCGAGTGTCGCGGCAGTGTTGCTATTCCGGTTACGCGGCAGTGTTGCTATTACGTGTCGCGTCAGTGAACTCGTTACGCGTCAGTCGTGGAGCGTAGGAGTTCTCGTGTCTAGGCAGGGCCGCTCTTTTCTTCATCAGCAGTTAAGTCAGCAACACCACCGCAGGCAGCTAGCGACTTCACCTCTTATTCTTGAGTAGCAAACACGGATTTCACTCTCAACTCCGGATAAGGTATTTCATGAAACAACTAACTAAGTAGTAACCGTATGAAACATATACTCAAAAAAGCATTATTTCGAATTAGTAAACATTTGAAGAAGGATTTCCCATAAAACGAAAAAAGAGATTCAATAGTGCATCGACGCCTACTAATTGAATAGCCCGGTAGTCCAGTAAGCTCACTGCTGTCTCTGCTCTAGCTCTAGGTACTCTATAAATTGTTCCCCGGCTGCCTCTCTTTAACAGGAACAGGAAAAGGAGTAGTGAGGCCAAGTCTACTCGATCATAGGTTGGCAAAGAATAATCAGTGAGTTGAAAGATCTGATGCTACAGAATAAACAGTATCATTTGCTCTGTATGAATAAACAGTAACAGGCCATTCCCCCCTGAACCCTGAAACAAGTAGTAGAGTAGTCAAGATCCTTTTCTGAATCAAGTACTGGCCCTTAAGTGAATTGGTTAGAGTGGAAGACCGCTCCCTTAGTATTAAGGGATAGTTATTGTTGCCAGAGGTAGCTACCGGGAGTGAAAGGCTTATTGGATGTTAAGGGTATTATACCAGTTGGGGCAATGTTACTCAAAATAGCATATATAATAATTTGACTTAAAATAGGGATTAATCCGTTGTTACTAAAATGCATGCTTCTGTAGATAATACTTGAATAAAGAGTGGAATAAGTTATCCAATACGCCGGGTAGGTAGGCGAGAGGGGCGAGTCAACTTTGAGTCCTGTGTTCGAGGGGCCAAGACACTACTAGACAAGTAACTACTAAACAAGCCGACAAGCCACTACTAATGTGGCGCGTAGGGTAGTTTCGCTAATGAACAAGCAGGCAAGTTACTACTAATGTAACGCGGCAGTAAACTCGACCAAGCAACGGCGCAAGACGTTGTGCGGTAGCGAGCGAAAAGACGTTAGCGAGTTAAAAGCGTTAGGAGTCATAAGAGCGTCAGTAGTTCCTCGTGTCGCGGCAGGGCCGCTCTTCTGACTAAACCCTGGGAAAAAACGATGCACCCTGATTTTCCCTGCTAGATGTCCTTTTTTCAATTCCCAATTTATGTTTTCCCGTGTTTTTAGATAGCATTGTTACTGGGTAGAGAGGAGACAAGCCCTCCGTTTTATAGGCTTCAAATGCATTTATTGAACGGAGAAGCAAAGAGAATAGAGTTAGATGAGAAAACAACTTGAGTTAGATGAGCCCATAGGTGGGTATCGGATAAGAATGAAGTTAGATGAGATGCTCTAGTCCATAGGAAAAGAGTACTGGGTTGGTTCAACCCGGGTAATGATGAGTTACCTGGTAATTATGAGTTGCCTGAGGAGAGGTAGGTTGGCGCTAAAAGCAGAGGTGAAGCGGTTCAATTCAAAAGAGAATAAGTATCTTTACTTAGTTCTATACTTTACTTGGTGCTCGATACGAAAGATTTCATTCTCATTCAGGAGTTGGCGCAGGTCAGAGGTAAGATTCAAAAGATGGATTTACAGCAGAAGCCATTTAGTATTGCCAGTTGAGTTCGCCGTTAAGCTTATTGATTTAGTAGAGATCCCAGTAATTAGAGAAGCAGAGGGAAAATAATACTACTTTCTATACTCACTCGAAAGATCAAAGGAATAATCGATTTGAGAATTCCCACTTAGACTTAGCGGTGTTTCAGTGAAGCAGGGTTCTTGCGGTAACACAGAGCATACAAGTCTCAGCTATGAATCCCTAGTGTCATTTGAAGTAGGTGATTATGAAGCGGGAAGTAAAGGAAAGGTGAGTGCTATCGGTCAGGAATCATTCTTTAACAAGCAAGACTCCTACGGAAGGTAGAAAACTACAGAAGAAAACCGGCATCCAAGGTAATCAAAAGTAGAAAGTATTGCTCCGGAAGCAATAGAAGAATGAAGCGGGTAAGATCTAGTGCATTCCTTTTATTGATTCGTTATTAGAATTCAACTATTAGGTATTAGGCACGATCTAGCGCATTAAGTCTTGCATTAAAGAATTGATGTGGTTGTAGACCTAACTAACCCTTTGTTTGCCTCTGCCTCTGCTGCCTCCGCATTTAGTAATAGAACAAGTAAGAAAGTAAGAAGTAAGCCCCAAACTCGACTTGGACCACTACTTTCAGGGGCATTCCCTAGGTATGAAATGGAGAACATGTCCTAGGTAGTCAATAGAGAAAACCTGTACCGAGTAGGGTAGAGTTTCACTAGAGCTGTCCGAGCTAAGGATAGAGTTTCACTAGATAGAATCTGCTGTTGGAATACCTTTGAAGCAAAGTCCTATGTTTTAGGTTAAAGGGAAAAGATGCTTGCTGTGCGAGTGAGAGTTGAGATCGGAAAGAGAGATTCTTGTTTTGAAAGAAAGGAGTGGGCACATCATCAACCATTTGAGTGTCCTGTGTTCGGCACCTGTCCGAGAGATAACCTGGCCTCGCCTCTATAACTCTATCTATTTATTAGTATAAAGTTACTTATTGTAGAAAGTCACTTAAGGGAATTCAACTATACTTTAAGTTCCTCTAAGCCGAAGAAGAATCCAGATCTGAAGCATCAATTTGTAAACCCAGGATTCAGTTGAGAAAGCTTCCTCACCTGTAGACTCCACTCTCTCTGCTCTAGCTGTTAGTAACGAGTCCTGTCCTTTCCGAGGTAGGAAATAGAGAAGTAGTGGTTAGTTACAGATTCTACCTTACCTCCTCTATCTTACCCAGCTTAGGGAACAATACTTGTAACTCGATCTGCCATTAAGTCTCCAAGAGAAGGATCGGCTTCTATATAAGATTGAAGATTAAAGTAACCCAGGCAGCAATAGTACCAAGTCCTGTGTATTTTAGTCCGCTCTCTGGTACAGTACAGGATGTTTAATAAGTTCCTCTGCTCTGGGGCTCCAAATAGAACCATCTTTAGACCCTCGAATAGTGGTAAAAGACTGACTATAAGGGTTAACCAGCACCCCTTCTGGATAGTGTCATTCCTATACTAAAGAAAGCACTAAGGTAGGTCTGCCAGTACCCTTCTGAACTCAACTCAACTGTAAACCACTTCTGTTAGCAACTCGAACAGGCAACTACTACTGTTATTGCTCTCATCGAATCCAACACTTCTATTCCTATTCTTATATCTGTCCTATTCATTCTGGTGTTAAAGCCAACAACTCTCAATCAGATGTTCAACTCCGAAGTGGTATAGGAGAAGAATGGAGCAAGTAAGAAGGAAGTCCTGATACTAAGTTACTAAAGGATAGATCCAGGTACTAAGTGGCTAAAGGATAGATCTAGCGAATCCAGTAAGTAGTAAGATTCAACTACTCCAATCTCAGGTCTATCTTTCTAGACTCAAAAGAACTATAAGGGCATTTCCTGAGGCTTAATGGTCTAGAGCCTTTCGTTTCTCATTCCATTCTCAATTCCTTATTTGTAGAAAGTATTTGTAGAAAGAGCAACCAAGCTACAGTAGCAAGAGGAATAGGAGCCTAATGAAGTTAGCAGAGAGGAGCCTAAGCTTTATTCTTATCGATCTCGTTCTGTTGCTCGTGCTTTGAACTCTTTATCCTATGATCGGGGTCCTCATCTCTGTGACTAACTACTGATTTGAAGTCTGCATTGCCGGTCTCTTTAGCTATAGCTGAAATGCCTATACTTATGAAATCAATTTCTTAAATCAATGCCCATGCACGAGTTTAGTCTGCCTTTTTCCGGATCTAACATCTGTGTCTCCTTTCTCTTATCCTTGTATTTGAGCTTTGGCCTGGCACTCTATCTTGTTTATTTCATGATTCAATTAACTAGATTCTTTTATGGTATATTTAGAATGTGTTTTCTCATATGGTATTTTCATCGAGTTTCTCAGGTAGTTTCCTATAGTAATTAGAGCAAAAAGCTGCCTAGTTATGAATTTCATTAAAGCAAAAAAACAGCTCCACTTTGGATCTTCATTGTAGCAAGTTTGTAGTAAAAAGACAGCTCACTAAGGACTCTTTCTTTGTATTTCTATAGTCTATTTGATTATGTATGATGCAGTAGGCCTAGAATAAGAGTAGCAAGTATCAGAATGAAGATGGGGTGCCGGTGCTATAGTTTCATCCAGCAATTCAAGGTACGGTGTCGGTGGCCTTCTCTTGTTATAGCCTTTCATGCAGTAGCGAAAGCCTTGTCGACAACATCGAACCCCTTTAGTAGTAGCTCTATTCTGAGAAGCACCAGCTCAATTCTGACTATCGGACGGGGGGCTTAAAAGACAGAGTTTCTGAGCAATGGCTAAAGAATCAGCTGAATCAGGAGTCAGGTATATGGGTATTGGCTTAGAAGCGGGTAATAAACAATTCCATTCAGTACTTGCAGGAGAGGTCGGCAGTATATGCTTGTCTACTTGGCTGGGAATCAAAAGAATCCTTTGCCGGGTATTGAGATAGAAGCCTAGAGTTGGTTACTTATTGTACACAGGTTAAGAGAGGAAGAGCCGCCGGTTGGGTACTTACTGATATCTATTTTATTGTCGACTTAACAAGAACTGAACAAGCATTTCTTTGTACCATAACAAACTCGGTGTTGGTTGATTGCCTCTCTTCTCTACTACTTTGGCCGAGAACCTCTTCTTATCTAATTACTTTCTCTATATTCAATAAGGCATCCATTTCAGATGAATCTTACCGGTTGCTTCCGATCCGCCAAGCTAACCTTAGCAACAACTAGCTCTGGGTCTTACATCCCTTCCTTTTCATCTTTGCTTTACTATATCTCAGAGTAGAACCGGTGCTTCTCATACGACTGAAAAACTACTTATTATAATGGAGGCTGGGCAGTATGAGAATGAGCCTGCCCCTTTTTAGTTTGACTTTACTGGTAGTACCTTAGACTATATCGCTTGCATCTACATCTAAAGCAGTCTTGTCTTGTTCATTTCACTATGCAATTGCTTACTACGTTATTTTAGATGATTATAATATTGATTATTCTTTTCGCGTATACGGATACAGTATAAGATATTATAAGAATAGAATAGATTAGCGAATCAAGTAGTAGAGGAATGGAGAGAACTTAGGGCATACAACTTATAAGTAGAAGAATCATAGGTGAACTACGGAATGGAAATAAGGAGTCAAAGACATAAACTGGAACTACGGAATTGAGATATGGCATTGAAGGCTTAAGGCAGTAGCGGGAGACTTTAACCAAGCAGTGACAGGGCAGCTCCGAGTGAAGAACTCGACTAGGAATAGAGAAACCGGCTATTACTTATTGGAATCAAACTACCAATGAAAGAATGGAACTTGACCCGCTTAGGCATATCCCTCTAACTGGTCCGTCTTACTTTACTTATTAATAGACTTGACTGCTACCCCGCCTCTGAGGAACTAACATACAACTCAGTGAATCAAACCCATAAGTAGAAGTATGGTATGGTCTCTGATAGGCATATAGAATAGTCGTAATAACAATAAGAGAACAACAGTCACAGTAATATAACAATAAGAGAACGGCTCATAGCACATATAGAACCAAACTCGACAAGCAACGACTACAGCCAATTATGAGAATCCTCGCTCTAATACGGATATTCGTTAGCTGCCTTCTGTTTCTCCAACTCTTAACTTAAATAGAAGTCTTTTTTGTATTTTGTAACCGGACTTCGTGTTACCAAGGCGTATGCCCTAAGCTAACTCTTTCGCTTATATGGTATAGATTAGAACACCTGTCTAACAGGCTAGAACCGCAGCTATCAATAATTGAACTACAGCTAACAAGACCTTACACGCCTACTGGAAGAAATCAATACCTACCACAATTAGATAAAACGAGAAATAGAATCGAAAGGGAGCCACCGGATAAGGTATCATATAATGCATAGGGAGATAGAAAACCACTAATGATAACAGAAATGGAACCGACGCTAACAGGAATGCTAATATTAATGACAGGGCTGATATCGCTACTAACAATAAGATAACTCAAAGCAGAGAATCGAGTCCTGTCCTTTATTCTTTAGTAATAGCAGCCAATGCCGATACTTATGAACTCAATACCTATAGGAGAGTGTGAGCCCGCCTACCTTTTAGTTAAGTCCACCGTTCCTTTATCTTAGTACGTCTTTCCTTTATCTAATTCTTTAGTTCGGGATCTAGGCCTACTCTACTTCCAACAGGGCTTTATCCACTAGCCTATCAAACCAAAACTACTTAACCCGATTCCTATGTGCCTGTACCAGACTTATTTGTAATATCAAATCTATATCTTTAGTCTCCGCATACAGATCCCGGTGCCTACCCTTGTTTGAAAACTATATATAGTGCCCTCCATTCTAAGACTACTGGCCATGGATCGATCTTTACTACGCTATCTGTTAGCCTGCCCCTAAAACCGATTAGTCTGTGACTGCTTACTTGTATTCCCTATTTCACCTGTTAGTATACTTCTACTTTCTTCTATTCTTTAACCACAGCATCGGATCCTTACTTATTCGTTTCGAACTACCTCTCTTTGTTTTCAAACAGGTAACTACCAACATGAACATTAGACTGACTTTCCTTTCTCTTGGCCTGTAACTTGCCTTATCCAATTATTCAACTAACCGACTTAAGTCTATAGCTTCCCTCGCTGTAACTCTTCTTTTTATGGCTATTAGGCTTGCTTTCCTTGCTTTCCGCCTATAAAGTACTTCTCATACCTTACCTTGTTGTAGGGAATTGACTACTGCCTAACTGGAATGGAACCAATGCTCGTCCCCTTACCCGGTATCTAAATTCTATATTCTGTGCTTGACTCTGAGACTTCTGTGGCTATTAGGTGGAGTTCCCATACTTGTTCCGCTGAGCTATCTTCCATATTCTTATTTGATTCTTGTAATGCTTATAGCTGTCTTTATTTCGAGTTGAGGTCTGTGATACGGCCTTATACCGGAGTTGGGAGTTTGGAAACCACAGAGTAAGCTGAGAGCACTAGAACTCGGTTGGTTGGCAAGAGAAGGAGATCAAAAGGTTGGGCGATAAGGAGATCAATTACGTAAGTAGGGCTTTTCTTGTAAAAGGGTGGAGCGCCTATTGCTTGGCTGTATATGTTTTTCTTCTTGTATGGGGTGTTGGATAGCCAGTCCCACATGTCATACGCCTCATCGAGCTTAGAATTCCCTTGACTACGCCTATACAACAGAAGCGTAAAAGTGAAAGCGGTGCTAGTATTGTATTGATTACGATAAGCTGTAAAGTAATATTGATAGAGACAAGTCAGAAGGAGAGGGCAGTCTCATAATTAGTAAAGGAATACTCGAACAAACAAGTCAATCTGAGATAAAGGAACGATAGGCTTTAGGGCAGGAAGGAGCTATAGGGCAGTAATTGCAGTTTGGAAACAAAGAAAGGTAGTCTCATTAGACAGTATCGGATTCTTACATTAGTAGTCGAAGGTTTGAGAAGTACCAGCTCAATTCCTATTATAAGTTAGTTAAGCCCGAGAGCCTGTATAGCATTAGAATGCAACCACATCAGTATTCTAAAGAGCCACATTAGACCCAGGACAGCAAGCAGTTAAAGAATAAAGGTGAAGAAAATAAGGCTAGCAGGCAGGGGATAGAAGCTAAGAGATTTGAAAGCAAGAATAGAAGAAAGTCTAGTTAGGCTTATAGCGGTAGAGATAGTTTGAAGCAAGTAAAGTCAGAAAGAGAAACAGGCGGAGTCCAAAATTTCTTTCTTGTTAACGGTAGGCTTTCAGCACCTTATTCTAGGTAAAAGAGTAAGAACCAGGGAAGTCATACTTTATATATGGTTTGGCAGGCATTGATTGAGGTGTAAGTGGTGTCTTGGTGGTGAACTCAGGATCGGATAAGGTGGGTGAGATCACATGTCACGACTTCTTTAACTTCTTCCCTCCCTTCCCTTGCAGGAATAAGCCTGCCTTCCAAGTGTCAGTCCCGTCGTTGATGCAGCTGCGGCCCTTTCCTAATCCCTTTCTTTCTTCATAGGTTTAGGTTAAGGGACCTTCGATCTTCTCCCTCTCAATCGGCTGTTCCATTCCGTTTGGCCCTTAGGTTTATATCCCAATTAGCCTATGTTCAGATGTCTACAGGCTAGTTTCATCAAAAGAAGAATGCCGTGCTGTTCAACAAACTCCCTATCTGACCTACACCTTTGTTTAGGCTGCTCCTGAAGTGAAGCTGCGAGTGCTGAGAATCATTTGCCTAGTAACGTTCGAAGATGCTGCTTACCCATAAGGGGTGCTGTTCTCTCATGCCGGCTGCCTTTACAACCCAAAAACTGCAGACAGCCGTGAGATAGCTAATCAATGAGAGAATGTTTAAAATACATCTCTCTACGCTTCACTATGCTTTCAATCGTTTACTTTTGGTTTTCAATCGTTGACTTTGATCTCTAATCCATTAAAGAGTGAGTATGTCGGTGCCATTCAAAGAATCCCTAGGGTTTGCTTGACTTTAGGCTCTATCTGAGTGAAACCGCCGTTCCGTTCCGCCGAGTTTATTTCACTCACTGGTATAGTACAACTACCGTTTTATTGTTGCTGCTCAATTCAAAGCTTTCCATATAAGAGGATAAGTTATGTGATGTCTTCTCATTTGTCGCCCTCTTAGAATGCATTTTAGCCCATTCCATTACCTTTTGGTATACGGATCCCTTACTCGTAAATGCTATCTGTTTGCTTCTCAAGTAATACACGGAGCTTTTCTGTCTTTCTAAGAAGGGTATGTATCTTCCTTCCCATTCCCAACCCCATAAGAAGCTTGACTACTTGCGCAAGAATCGAAGGCTCCGGGGAACATCTTGCCTTAATTCGACTCTTTGCTTAAAAAACTATTGTTGGTTGGTGGCTTCCTGAGCTGCTGGTAAAAAGAAAGAGATTTCAACAAGCTCTCCTGTTGTAACTAAAGACTGAGTTTGATCAATCAACGGAGATGCCCGCATATAGAAATCCACTTTTATAGCAAAGAGAGTATGTAGATAAATTGGATCCAAGATACTTATGTTTATAATCTTTGTAGCACCAAGTGATTAGCCCATGCGAATGCGGGGAGCCACTCAATCAAACAAACTGCTATTGAACTCTTTTAGCTAGATTCCTTTTACCCCATGCAACAAATAGAGAATAAACAAAGCGGAAAGATCATCACATTGTCATTAATGGTTGAAACTAGGATTATATCTCTTGGCACTTACATAGTCCCTTTCGCTGTATGGTATTTCTATGAAAAACGAAAAGGTCACTCAGAAAGGCAGGTGAGTTATGAGAAACTTCTCTCTAAGTCTGATAGCGCTATGAAGGAAACGGAAGGTTTGTTTATTGTGATCGAGTTATGCCACAGATCTTGCTCTGACTGAGCCTACCGAGACACTGCACTGACGCGACACGTGCTGTTTTTTGCTCTGTCCCTATGGTTTGATCTGATCGCCATGGCGTCACAGGTCGAAGTGAACAATCGCTCGTTGTTGAAGTTAGTTTGCTATATTGCTGGCGGGGGCAACTCGGTGGCTTGACTTATTCTTTCTTAAGATGAAGATCGCTACTATAGACAGTGAGAGAGATTTTAGACATAGCTAGATAGGAGAGAGTTAGGGCATTTGGAAGTCTTAGCTGAGCAATTCGATCCCATTTCTTCTAGGTTGGCTTTCAGCACCTTCTCTAGTTGAAGACTTAAGTGTGATTCCTTGAACCAATGGATTTTCTGGGAATTCCGGATCGAAGAACAACACTTGGCTGCTGTTTTAGCATCTCTTTGGCTCTAAGCTCCTTTAGAAGAGGTATTTGGGGGGCATATCGCATCTCGGCAAAACCAATAGATTGAGATTGATAGTAAGATGCCCGTAAGATTGACACTAAGATTAGGTGTTATATTGATTGATTCCTCTATTCCTAGCTTTGCAAGTATGCTAACTATACTTCTAATATCTCTTGCAAGTATGCTAACTAGACTTCTGACTCTCATATAAATAATTACTTCTTTTATGTGAGGCCAAGGTGAAACTTGAGTCGGGAGGTTTGGCTTCCCCGAGCCCTCTGTCTTTCCCTCATATTGGGGTTTTTGCTTGGCAGGTTGTGATATTCGTCTTCGACTTTGTCTTCGATTGAACTTTCCCATTCCTCTTATCTTGTTGAAATACCTTAAATATAGGTTCTATCTTGTCTCTAATTTCAGTAACCGAGGAATCCAATCTAATATCAGGAAGGAATAAGAGAAGGCCGTGGAGAACACCTATCTCTGGATTGACAATGGATGAAGACTCTTCTTTCGCATAGAGAATAGCTCATCTCGGAATTCCTTTTACCTAATAGCTTTTATTGTCTTTCAGCTGATAGCAGCTCAAGAGTTAAACCTAAACCACTTGAACCTGGTCGCTACAAATCAAAGAAAAGTATTATGCGAGTTATACCAATCGTACCAAAGCGACAGAAACTATGAATCTTTGCTTAGCTGTTTTCTTCTCAAAGGCGCTGAAAGCCTAACAAAATAGGGAAGGAGGGGCGGGGACGACGTTTCAAAGCAGTAAAGCAAAGAACGTTTGCCGCAGAGGGTTACTCTGACCGCTTCAGATCTACTGTGAGAACTCCGCAGCCCTTGCCTTCTCGGATAAAGAATGTAGCCTTCCAGCGTGACCACACCTATGGCATGATGTTTTCAGATCGGTCCTAGCATGGTTATAGCATGGCGTTCCAAGACCCAATCATCTGTGTTCTCTTCTGTCATATTGTTAACCACAAAATAAGGAAAAAGGAGATCCAAAGCCATTATAAGAGCAAATGGGCCAACTGTTATATCCATAGGTGGCCGTGATCGATCAAAGGGGTGCGCCGCCACTGCTTTCTATATTATCATTCGCTTTATATATTCGAATTCGTGGATAATCATACTCGTGGGTATATCGATCCCATTGTTGGCTTAGAGAAATACAGAGACAGAAGGTAGGTCGGCTCCTAAGTTAACTTGGTAAAAAGGGAAGCTTGGCTTAGAGAGTGGCTTTGCTTGCTTGCTGCTCCGCTTTCTTCGCGCTATACTCCGTTTGCTTTCTTTGTTGGCTTACTTATGTATTGCATTTTCCATAGCATGTCTTCATTCCTATCCTAGAAGCGAAATGGATTGCTTCACTTCAGGTAATAGAGGGGTTCTTAGCCAACGGGGAAGCTGGTTAGGAGGGCAGCCTTTAAGTGTACTACGGGGGCCCTCATTTCATGTAACACAAAGGAAAGCAGTGGCCTGGCCGTTCGTTCACTTACTCAAGTTAGGGATGCTACGCATCCTAGGAACTTAAAGCATATATCCAGAATAGGAGTAAGCCGCTGAATCGCCCACCGAAAGATGGAATCAGCTTCGTTCTCCCGAGCCAAAGGCCAAGTCTTCCGTTTCAAACACATCCGTATGAACAAAGCAGGCTAGGACCTTCACTTTGCATCCAGTATAGTAGTAGTGATTTCCTCTTTACCTCTTTCTAACAAAAGCAATCATAGGCCTGGATCCCCCCTTTCGGAGTAACCATCGAAAATAAAAAGCATTTGCTTCCCCGGTCCTCCAGATTGGAATTAAGGGGGGCTCGCCCAAACGCCAGCGAGGGCAGCGAATAATGAGCTGGCTCGACTGACTACGGTCTAGACTACGGTTCGTGCGCCCTTTTTTCTGATCGACCATGATTCATACAATGGACTTGAAACACCCAGAAAAGAATTCCACAAATACGAGTAAAGGAGCCACAACCTCGGTGGAAAGTTGGATCCGTCGCATGAAAAGGAGTGAGCGGTACTAGGAGAGGCAAGGCAAGAGAGCTGAATAATCCACCCTTATAGGACCTATGGCTTATCCTTACTCTAGCACACTGAAACTATTGGACAGATTACCCTTTGCCATAGACCAATTGCAAGAGATTGGCATTACCATCACTCAAAACCTATACTTATTTGAAGATTGTATTCACCAGATGCTCAGTGTGCTGATCAATCTTTCCGGTGCCATCCAATCCTTTGGGGGGTTTCATCCAAGTGGTCCATCCGATTGAATAAATAAGGTCCCTTCCACCGGGCATCTGTACCTATTGTTATGATAATTTCTAAGTCAACAGCTCGGGCTATGTTGTTCAAGGGTTGTGGTTATGGTAAATACGGACTCTTTTATACGACTTTATTTAAGATTAATATGCTTTCGTAGTCAGAGGGTAAAGGCAGAAAAGTAGCAGACCAAATCCGAGCCCCCACTGTTTGTTATGCGGAGCCACCCTATTCTTTATTGTGCTACAACTGCAAAAGCATTCAATCATAAGGACTTGATCCAACGACACATTCAAAGACAAAGATACCTAAACAATGTGGAGGACTAAGCAAAGATGGGTTCGTTAGTAGATTCAAATTAGTTTTTGTAAAGAAATGGACCTTATACCCAAAAGAAAGCGATAGGAAAAGTGCTCTTTCTCTCTCTTTTCTATTTGCTCTTGACGTAGGGGCTGGCAGGTTGTCTGCTTTATTTACCCTGGAAGTGGAATGGCTTGCGGGGCATCTTGCATCTTACAAGTAGATTGAATCTATGCCTACGCCTATGGAGAAACAGAATCCGGGTTAACTTGGATTGAATCGTCTTTCCTTTCCAAGGCAATTGAATGGTCCAAGGCAATGGAATTTGCTTTCGAATCTCCTGTGAGTCAATGCCAACTCTAACCTTGAGAATGGTTGGTGTCCCAAGCTATAAATTGAGAAGGAGGCCTATCGAAGGAACTTGACTAGGTTAAGGTAGGTTCCGTGCCCCCACAGTCATGAATAATCAGTAGTTCATACGACTAGCTCTGGCTTTATGACTGCTTTCCTTCTAGCCAATCCCGTGCCCAACTCTTGGGTAGAAGCTAACCCCCATCGCTATTTTGTAACTCACACTACATCCTTAATCGAATGGCGTTCACTGAGGAAAGCAATACCAATAGCTACAAGCGTATAGAAACCTCTTGCAGAAACGGTACGGATTCAACGTGGCTTACTCCATCTATGCGGGGGAACCAATTAGGTTACAAATTGACACTTTTTGACCATGCCAATGACGCGACATACGGGGGGAGGTTCTTAGGCTACAGAGATGGGCCTCATCTCACTAAAGGGTATAGGAGAGATAGAATGAGTCAATGTGGGAAGAGTCCTCACTTTCCAGGAGGAGTCCCTACTTTCCTTCAAGCTTAGTAAGGTAAGTCAAGTTATATAGTATCCGTGATAATAGGTGTGTCTAGCCTTAACTCTAAAGCAAGTTCAGAAGTAACTCTTATTATACGAAGCAAGAATTCTAAGTTATCGCTCTATTTGCTAATCATAGGCTATTCTTCTAATCATAGGCTCTTCCTCTTTATCGAATCAACCTAAACGGATTGGAAAGAAGGAGGTTTCAATTAGGCTTAAACTAGGTGGGAGAAGAGAATAGGCTCGCTTTAGACGGTCTTGGCTTTAGGTTGCTAGAATGCCTTGTTCCAGAATCCGCTATGCCACTTTAAGAATACAATCCACTCGGAGGCCCCAACGCTCTTTGAGGAAGCAAGATCTGAAGCCGATGGTGAAGCTGTTCGAGTTTAATCTGTCGGTGATTGGCTTGTAGGTTATGAAAGTTCATCAGTGAAGTCTACCATATCAGAAGCTGTAGTATCTGAATTAGGATCAAAAGCATAATCAAGATCTTCCCAAAGCGTGATAAGATTCCAAAGATGGGGATGCAGGGGAAGCTTCCTTTTTTCTTGATACTGGAGGACAAGATAGGTTGTGCCATTAGCTCCGTTTAACCTCTGCTCAACGACTCAAAAGAAGAGTTGACAGCCTGCATAAGTACTTAATAGGATAACAAGCTAAGGAAGAAACATGTAGCAAACTGACTCCTAACGAACGCTAAAGTAGCGCTAACAGAGCCTCACCGTTGTTTGTTCCGGCAAACTAACTAACTATTACTTCCTCCTTACCAGATCTTTCAACTTACACTTCTTTCTCCAGATCTTTCTTCTAATCAAGCTAATGAGTCTGCCCCGACCTATACTAGAAAAGTATTGAATGTTATCAAGCTGCTCTAAACTCCCGATTCAAGTAAAAAACGAAAGTTGGAGAGCACAGAGAAATCCTCTGATTCATTAATGACCCGCCCTTTATACAAGACTTGCTATTAACCATAACATAAGTGGGCAATACTATACTGAAGGAGATACCTTGCTCGTAACAGTAAAACTAGGCTTCTCCCCTCCTGCGACTAATACAGGATGAAACAAGCACTCTAACCTCCCTCTTTGCCAACTAATATTGATTCTTATTTAAGGGGTCGATAAAACCTCTGTCTGCTCTGGGCCATACCATAAGAAAGGTCAACAGCTGGAACAACAAGTAACGTTGTGAGTTGCGCTAACGGAGCTAAAAGCAAAGCAAACTCGATCAGTATATTAGTTAGTCAAATAAGCATTTGAAGAGTTTCACATAGGTGTTTACTTATAGAAATAGGGGTTACAGCCAGAAACTTATAGAAATAGGGGTTCTTCAGCGCGTTGCTTGTTCCCGAGAATAAGCGTAAGCGCACAACTCTCTCGTTAAAACAAACTAAAACACCCTATGAATACTTAATTAGAATATCGGCACCAGCTATTATACTTTCTTATTGAAAACCCGCAAAGGTAGTAGAAGCCTAGGGTTAGGAGACCTTACTTGATTCTGGTCTTGCTCCTCAATCCGTACTTCACTTCACTGATGAATAAGTTGATAGTAGGAGCCGGGTTCTGGTGGGGCGTCACGTATTTGTACAAGCCATTAGGAGATTAAGAAAAGAAGGACCCTATATCTATCTATATATTAATTAGAAGAAAAAGGGGGTTAGCTGATTCTGATGTTAGAAGAAAAGGAGGTTAGCTGATTCTGATGCCCTATAAGATAGCGCCCATGCCTTGCAAAGGATTATTTGTAATGAGACTGTTACAGCAGCGCTTTGCTGAGAAATTCCAGTTTAGCCACGTCAAAGAAGGGGATCTATCTCACTCCTCACTAATGGCTGGAGTTATCTTTCTCGCCAGATGGAAAAGCGCGTATATCAAACATCCCCTCCCTTACAACCAACAAGGTTTTCTCATTCCGAGCCTCATTGGCGTGTTCGTATGCGAGCTATGCAGGTTCTTTAGAGTAAAGCCGAGAGAGAGAGAGGCGGGCTTGTCGACCGAAGAAAAGGATGGGCGTAACAGCTATTCCTTCTTTACTACAGTTCGGTGGCGTAAGATACAAATCGAATAAGTCAATCTATGCTCTCACTATACAATAATTGATTAATAATATTCGTTCGAAGAGTCTCTTTCTTCTAAATCTTCGACATCTTCAGCTCTATCTTCATTTTATCCGGTGATGATGCAATGCATATTCTTATTGAACTTGAAACCAATGTCACTTGCTCAACAACAGCTGCCTTATACAGTTGCTTCCTCTCCATCCTGAGTCGAGTCATAACATTTTCTCTATTTATTTGATTCTGCGTCTTTTGATGATATTGAAGCAGATTGAACTTAAAGGCAAAAAGGGGGAACAGGTGGATTTCAACTGGCACAGCGGCACTTCTGGCTTAAAGGCTCTCCCTTTCAAACAAACAATTCCCGTCTAAAAACGAAGTCCAGTTCTTCTCCAGTACTTATAAGGTGAGTAGTATAAAGAAGAGAATTCCCAGCTCCAGATCGATACGCAGAGCGCCGGGCCGGGATATAGTCTGTGCAGGCCAAAGCCGAAGAGCCAATTGCAAGAAGAATAGCCTAAACATCATTCTAGTAAAGCAAGCCTATTATTCGTCCAGGTTAAGAAAAGGGAAGGAAAAAGCCCCACCCAATCTTTCAAAAACCAGCCGAAGAATGAGAACTACGAAAAGTACTAACGGACGGCAGGCAGAATTGACAGTCTATTGTATCTCACCTTATTGATCTTCTCTAATTGTATCCCTCCCTTATTGATCTTCTCTATGAAAAATGCAATGAAAATCACCAAACCAATAAAACACCATGGCAAATCATTCAAATCAAGCACATTCAATGAGAAAGATAGCGAATATCTCTGGCTGGAGTTTGTTTGTTTTGAGTATCCTATATGACTACGCTGAGTTACAGATAGCCGGATGAGTACTTTCTCAGAGATGATAGAAAGCAGCAACTAAGGAGGATTATTCTCAGAGATGATAGAAAGCAAGGGCAGCGAAGAATGCTGGCTTGAATAACGAACAGCGGCTTGAATGCATTGATGATGGAATGATATAACCGGAGCGGAGTTTGTATGAATCGAGACAGGGCAAGTATGTGGCGGGGGAAAACTTCTGGAGTCAAATTTCCCTCTTACTCTTTCGGTTTTGAAGCCCTGCAAACGAGACTACGGCATCAAAGCTTACGCCACTACTGTATGGGCGGACTAAGAAAAGAAAGTTGCCCCATTATTGAAGCTTGCCTTGCTCACCAGATGGGCTCCTTTCGAGTGGCAGAAACTCACCCTATCGACGTTCCGGAGTTTGTTTTGACTTATACTTCCATATTCTATACTTAGATGATAGATAAATGATTTTCCAGAATATCCAATACTTTAGCCATTTATTAAGGGCACAGTTCACTCTTGATTGAGAATTTCGGGTATGCTTCTTTCTTTTCTCGTCATTCCTTAAAGCAAGTCATCAATGCTGTGTCAAGAGCAAGGCGCGCTCTTTCGTTCATTAGCTAGGGCTAGCTCATGTCCCTCTTATCTCTCGAGCTCATGGGGCTAGCTGTGCTGTTTGCTTCTATCACTTCATACTTCCCAATCTCCATTCCTCGATCTTTCAATCGAGCTTTAATATAAACATGCTTGCCTCGTTCAAAAGCTTATTCTTATCATATATCGTTTGCTCAATGCCATTTCCCTATTTATATGAATTATGAAAAACTGGATGGATTGTACACGGTTTTAGCATCTGCATCGCTAGTTCACATCATCGGTTGTTGCAGTTGTTTATGGTCGTCTTCCCTATGCTTGAGTACGTTACCCATATGGAGCGCTGAGTCCATGACATAGCCGGTGTATCGGTATTCCTAGCCGTCCACGGTCTTGAGTGCTGTGTCCTGCTCTGCTCGTTCGAGTGAAAACATGTCCGTTAACCATGCAGCCGTAGACAACCTATGCCCTCGTCTGTTCGGAATAGCTTCCCACTTTTAGTTTCAAACAATGTCTTGATGAAGTATGAAGTTGGTTCTTTGGATAAGGCTAGAATCTCAATAGACTCTCAATAGAATCATGGGACACTTTTGGTCATTGTGCTCTAACACCAAAGAAAAGTGAAATCAATGACCTATAGGAATTAGAAACGAAACGAATAGAGTCAAAGTATTAACCCTATTGTAAATAGTCATCCATCCAATATGAGAAAACAAAGAAACTAACTGTACTGATACTCAAAAGTATGAAAAGACGACCCTCAAATCTGAAAACAAGGGAGTTAGGCCTGCATATATAGGGAAGTCAAAACAGCCCTCTCTCAATACATGCCCAGTGTTGATGTGATATGATTGATTGCATCGCGGTGTCTAAGGGCACGATCTAATATATCGTTCTTTCCTCTGTCTTCACTTGCCTCCGTCAGCTCTCTTGAAGACAACTGGAGATCACAAGTTCTAAATACAATTTGTTCTCGCGATCAGTGACATTTCTGTCTCGAACATCTGTCTGCTTTCTTCCTCCCGTCCCGCTCCCGAAGCAAGCGGTTTCATTCCGTTTTTTTAAGTAAGATTATTTTCTTATAGGAATCAATGAGTGTGATTCTGCCCCAGAAAGACAGACGGAGATGATCATTCTGACCTTAACCCAGCAAGACACTACTAGACAAGTAACGTATAACCAAGCAGATAAGTCACAGCTGTTATGGAGTCCTGTGTTCGGCGTCAGTCGTTACTCGTGTCGCGGCAGTCCTCCAACTAATGTTACGCGTAGGGTGTGTCGCGTCAGGAGTGCGGGTTGCGCGGCAGCCATGAATAACTCGTTATAACGAGTTATGATGAAGTCCTGTGTTTTTCATTATTCCGGAGTAAAGTGTTCGGTGTTAGTTAGTTGTTATCAAGTCCTG
This sequence comes from Musa beccarii, assembly GCA_024322285.1. Lineage (NCBI taxonomy): Eukaryota > Viridiplantae > Streptophyta > Magnoliopsida > Zingiberales > Musaceae > Musa > Musa beccarii. The sequence goes on from JAIWVJ010000024.1 coordinate 135,222, forward strand.
TGCTACTTTACCTTTCCATTTCATCCCTTTGTTTACCTTTTCATTTCATCTAACTTCATTGTCCTGTGTTCGAGCGTCAGTGAACCCGTTACGCGGCAGAAACTGCATCTAAGGCAACTCAGTTGTTAATGTAAGAATTTCACTTGAGTGAGTTGGGGCAAAAGGGAAGCTATGTGTTACTTGGGTTGGTTAGTTACTTTTTCTATCGTAGGGAGCGGGGCACTCACATTCTGTTTACTCGGGTTACTGCTTAATTCCTACTTATGAGTCTAATTCTGTATTTCTAGTTAAGAGCACGTAGTAGGCGAGATGGGGGTCAATTCTTTAATGCCAGTTTTCTTCTTATTAGTATTTATTGCAAGAGCAGAGACAAGGTGCTGAAAGCCTCAGTGTGCAAGTAAGGAGAATGGCCTGTCCCGAGTTGAATCAGTTCAGCTCTCCTATATAAGATATAATGAAAGTGAGTTAGCCAAGATAGAATCAAAGTGAGTGTCGTAAGCCTGTTTGGCACTAGCTCCATTCTTTAACCTATAATTTGACTACTTATTGCTGTGGTTTGGTCTCTACGTTATGATATAAAAAAGTGTATATTACTGTCTGCGAGTTGCTAGTTGGCTTTCCCAATTACTTAAGGGCACAGGGCTACTCTACTGCACCCCCGGCTTATAATCAATCATAAAGTACGGATAAGAATGAGAATGAAACCAGACAGAGGTAGGGAATTACTATTACTTGAAACCTGCATTTAGTATAAGGCAAGTAATGGAACTACAGCTCCTAAGGTTACGATGAAACAAGGGAAGAAACAAGAACAGCTCTTGCTCTAGTACTGTAGCTTGAACCTCTATCCTCTCCACTCAATGTAACAATTGCGACTAACACCGGAGTCAACACCACTGCGGGCAGCTAATTCTCTTGTCGGCTTGCTTCCTTTAGAACTTTCACTTGACTCTAATCTACCTCTTGCTCTTCTCCTTAAAGGCACTAGCGTGCATCTCCTTTTTGATCGGTCTATTAGCGAAAATCGGGGTGCGTCTGACAAGCCACTACTCAATTATGTATTGATCTTATATCTTATCTTATATGAGGATAACGTTTACTCCTAGACTAAACTCGCTAGATCCCCCACGGAATTGACCTCTCTCTTGCCAACACAGTACAGGAATTCAAGAATTTAACTCATTCAAAAAGATTCCGACTCGCGAAAGATTCAATTCCAAACTTTGAAGCGGGAAACTTTCTTTGCAGTCTATTATATAAGAGAGATTAAGAAACATGGAATATTATCCTACCCTCTCTATACCTTTATACCTTATCCCTTATCCCTTATCCCTTCTCTTTATACCTTCTCTTTAGAATTCATTGAACAACTTCCTTCGTCGCCAACTAATGATCAAGGGCCAGATCCATCACTTGTTCTTGTTGGGCCAAACAAACACTGCCGCGTAACTAGTTTACTTTAGCGTAACCCGAAATAAGGACTTGGTAAATAACTTGTATGGATCCTAAACACAGGACTCGGTCAAGAACTGGAACAGTAGCCTTCTCCTGCTTCGCTTACAACTTACTTAGGAACTGGTGATTCTGTTTCTGACTTTGGCACTGATATAGCTCCTTATTCTTTATCTACTCCGGGTATATCTTATGCTTCTTCTTGATACAATAACTTGACTAGCACTGCATCGGATCTCTAAGACAGGTAGGCGGGACAATTAGGTATACCTTGAATATGGTGCTAAACTCGATAAAAGGGGCATTAAGGTAAAGGAAGCTTTAAACCCTGATTTAACTGTCAACTCTCAACTCCTTACACACAGAATGGAATTGCACTTTAGCACTAGGAATGTTCTCAAGCAGCTCATTGACGATTAGCACAACGTCTTGCCCGAACGGAACTACTTTTAACTACTGCGAGCGAGACAAGAAGAATAGGCCGAATCACTACAAGCTCGGGAAAGCCTTATTGTCTTATTATTCTAAAGCTGAAGCGCCATTATCGGTAAAGCAAGCTGTCAACCTTTTTCTAAGTGAGACCTCTGCACGCGGGCTGTAAACCATGAAACCTTACTTTACTTTAGCCCGAGATACTTTTCTTCTTCTGTAGCTTCTGCTGATGCTGATTCGCTCGGATACTTAACTCTAACTGCAGATTAGCTAGTCTACTTTCCTTTCAACCGTAAACCTTACTCTAAACTTGATTTCCTAGTCACTTTCTACTTAACCGCTTCAAAGTACTAATATAAAGCTTGCATTTCTTATCTTGCACCAGACACCAGTATAGATTTCTTTAAATAAACTGCTTCCCTATCTTATGAATCTGACTTAACTGAACGAACGAATAGGCGCCTAGATGAAGTAACTCGAACTGCATCAGATCTTTCTTCGGCTTCTTTTCTTGATACGTAACTTGAGCCTTAACCTTCTCCTGACTCCAAAGCGGACTAATGCTATAGAGCGCCGACAAACTCACTGTTACTGCGCATTAGCTATTTGTTGTTCGGGGCTTGTTTCATTTAGTGCAAGATAAATAGGGGGATAAGAGAGAGCTTACAGTTGCTTGCTTCTGTTGACTCCTTACTTACTCTCTTGGGGCAACGACTTGGATGAGGCTTCTTACTTAATAGGAGAAAAGTCAAAAGCACTTAAGAGTCCAGAGCTGCTGCTTCACACACTGCATAGTCTATGTAGGCATTCGATTCGAGAGTAGGTTAATAAAGGGGGAGTTTGAGTTTCGCTGACAAATCAAAGAATACAGAATGGCTTCGTTAAAGGGTAAAATAAACAGGTTGAGTTTCTCGTAATTAAATAAGGGCTCTTGCTGTAGTTGTTGAAACACTGTCTTCTTCTTCCCTTTGTTTACTTAAGTAGGAGTTAGGAGGGACTCTATTATAGAAGAGAGAATAATTCCATTCCACTTCCATTCAGTAGGCTTGTTGACTAGGGAAAGTAGGCTTGGGAAGTGGGCTTGTTTACTAGAAAATCTATACTCGATCAATTCAAAGAGCTAACTAACGCTTATTTGCGGTTTCAGGCTTTCAGCACCTCTCCTTTCTCTCGAGCCAATCCCACATTTGCGCTTGCCTTTCCTCTCCTTTCTCTCGAGCAAGCCCACATTCTAGCTTGCCTTTCCTCTCCTTTCTCTCGAGCCAATCATAAACATGCTTGCCTCTATTCTTTTCTTTGTTTACTCTACGGGGTGGGTGCCTCTCAATCAATTTAGAGTAGGGGGCGGTCAACCTTTATTTGATTCTATACTCTGTGCTTTCAATTCCATTCAACGCGGAAGATACAAGTGGTAGATCACAATCAGCAAGCAAGGGAAATCCTATCTTTCTATACGAGAGAGTCTAGCGCAATGGAACAAACGCCAAGAAGCAATTGGATTGGAATTCCATGTTGTACCTGAACCTGAGTCTAGCCTTCAACAAGCAAAGAATCTCCTTCCTCTCTTGAAACCAATATAGGTGCGGAAACCTCACTGCTTACAGAAACTCACTTTTAGCACTTGCCTCATTTACTGCCTTACCAGAACTCAATTTCCTTAACTCACAAATGCCTGAGCCTCGTCCCTGCTATTGCTATAAATCGAATATTGCTCCATTGTTTGTTTTCCCGAGTAGAAGATTATCAGTGCGGCCTCTGGAGTATTTGATTAGTGCCTAAGTATAAGATTATCTGTGCCTTAGCTTTCGCCCTCGCTTGTTCTCCACTTCAAAGACGGAACTTTTAGCGCGTCACTAATGGAACTCACTAACGCGAAATCCTTCGAGTGCCGAGGAAAAAACGAAGAATGAATTGACATTTGTTACGGATGTGCATATAATAGAGAAATGTAATCAAGCAGCTCATCCATAATATAATAGAATGGAATGTAACAGCAGCTCATTACTTCGCTGCCCTTTCCTTTAGCACCCCGAGAGTATTCCACTGACGAGAGTAATCCTCTGAGAGTAATCCAACGCACCATTCACTAACGCCTAGTTGCTTTTCTTGCGCCGCTCCATGCTTTCCCTAACCTTTTTTCATGTTAAATATTACTGGGGGAAATCCAAAGTATTAGGAACAGGTCTATTTGATTATTCTGCTGATTTACAACTTTAAGAACTCATTGATGCAGCTTCTTTTACTATAAGGGTAGATAAGATAAGAGAGCTCCTAACAAACAACTAAGCAAACGAATTCTATTACTGATTGACTTAGCGCCTGTACTTGATTCCTCATCCCCCGGCTGATTCTCTTGTTCCTGCCTTAGTAGTAGTGGCTTGTTTGCTCTTAACCAACCATGCATGTGCGGGTCTGATCTAGTCCGAGATACTTTCCAGCTCTTGGAAACAACAAAACACTTTAGCTTGAACACAGGTTAACTCCTGATGCTTATTAACCCCCGGCTTCTTCTCTTGTGAAAACTCCTTCTCAAGCTTCTGCTTCAGTTATTGTTGTTAGTGCTTGCTTCTGCTTCAGTTATTGTTGTTAGTGCTTGCTTCTGCTTCAGTTATTGTTGTTAGTGCTTCTGCGCTCGAAAGATCTGTATGATGTTATCAAGTAAAGTGAAGTTATGGTTCTGGTAAAGAATAAGGTGGGGTTGCTTTTCGTACTATACTATAAGAAATGACATCTAAATTCTAAGAAATGACATCTAAATTCTATCTTATTATTATATTAGAGTCCGGCCCTCCTATAATATAATAAGAGAAATCATGAGACAAGTTTCTACTTATTCCCTTGACTTTGAACTAGCCTAGCTTCTTTACTTTCTGCTGAACTAGCCTAACTTCTTTACTGACTGCTGACTCACTTCTTACTACTACTTGCTGCTGACCCGGTCTTGTATAACTCAATGAGGCTCCTATACATACCTCAGGCTCCCGAACACATAGATTGATTGATTTCCCACTCCTTTCCTTCCCTTAAGAATAGAGTGTACCTCCTTATAGCAAACCATGGGCTCTGAACCAACCCAGTACTCTTTAACCCTCGAACACAGGACTCGCTCACTACTCGCAGGAATTTAACCTATTACTTGAAACCCTACCCCTTCGTATTGGAATTCCACTATAGGCTCTATTTGTTTGATAGGCATAGGTCTCAGTCAGGTCTTAAAGCCAACAACTCTAAAGATGGTGTGAAAGCATAATACTCTCAATCCGGTCTTCCTGCCTTTCATCCGAGTCTCCATGTGTGCGCTCCTCTGGCTCATGATTCTTTATTTATTTATTTCCTGCCCACGCAGAATGGTTTGCTTCAGATCTAGATTCTTCTCCTTGAACTGGAACTGGGGATTCATTCTATGGCTTCCGATCCCACTGCTCTACCTTAACAAACATTCTCCTCTGTGCTCACTTTTTCCTCTCCTTTTGTCGAGCAAGCAGAAGAGCGGCCCTGCCGCGACACGAGGCACTACTGACGCTCCACGACTGACGCGTAACCCGTTCTCTGCCGCGACACGTAATAGCAACTGCCGCGTAACATTATACGTTACTTGGCCCTACGCGCCACTAGAACTCCTACGCTACACATTAGTAGTTCCTTGTCGTCTTGTCGTCTTGTCTGTCGTCTTGGCCCCTCTGCTCTTTAAGATCTCATATCTTACATAGAGAGTGGGCAAAGAGAAAGCTCAGCTCAGTCTATGTCCAAGGATCTTACTATTGTTTCTTTGGATACCCTTTGATTCCTACTACGAGTGGAGAACGTGCTGCGTGCTGAGCAGGCCTATGCCACGCTTGACCGATCGACGGGGAAGGCAGAATCATAAGTGGGCTATCCGATTCAATCCAATCCGGCTTTCGTCTCAGGTAATTGTAATCCTAAACGGGATGTAAGGCAATACAATCTAGTATAGTAGGCTTCTATCCGACAGTATACGCCTGCGGTCTGCAACAATGAACCATATCGAGAACTCTATTAGAACGGAGACGGCACTGAGGAACTATACTGCGAAATCTAACCAGTCTAATAACTGCCCTTGCTCTCTCTGCCTTCGGCTCTTCTGCATTTCAATCCGAGACAACCATCAGCCGTCGAAGGCTTTCCTTTCACATTGGCTTTCCCGAGAGATTGTATTAGCCTTAAACCTTTCTACCGCTTTCCTAAACTGAGCCCACTAATGACAGGTTCCCTCGCGGGAGAACAAAGCGCACCTTTCATTTACTACTCTAACCCGTCTCCTTACAAGAAATATGGCAATTATTTACCTTGACTTATTTGATTCGGGCCGTAAACTAATCAATAGGAAAGAGTCCCGCTTGGGGTAGAAGATTTGAACTAGACCATTCCCTTCATTAGAAGCGTTACCCATCTATAAAAGCATTCATTCCCGGGAAAGTGAGATCACCATCGCCTAAATGCAGCCGTTCTCATTACCTGAAAGGGCTTCCTAAAGGATTTCACTCCCCTTTGCTTTCTTACCATTCCCACTTGAAGATCTAATTACTCCAACTCAGCCTTGTAGTAAAGAAGGACAGATATAGGTGAGCAACCTCGTTTTGAAGCCCCTATAACTCTCTCCATTCTCCTTTCGTTCAAGAGCGTATTTGACTCTTTCTTAGACCTCAGCTCTTTAACATTGAATCCTAGACTATAGAAATTGCATTATACCTACTTCCTTCAGCTTGCCTAAACCGTCCGATGGTAGCGAAGGGGAAGGGTCGGTCTGTTATTCTGTCCTGATGGTTTTGTTTAGTCAGGACTTGAAGCTTATCGTTAGAACGCTTTCATTAGAACGCTTTCTCGCGGGCAAGGATAGCTGTCCAATACTTTCGTCTCGGGGGGTGGCAACCGAATCTTATAAAAGCGCAGACGGGATTAGTGGGAAGGGCTTGGTCGATAGAGATTGCTTTTTTCTTTAGAATCCCTATGGAATTGGGCGAGGAACCCTCTTATACTCATTCATGGGCTAGGCTACTCAAAGGTTGCTTACTCTGATATTGATTCTCAAAGTTGGAATCCTCCAGCTAGGTCAATCGTCTTTCTCATGTATGAACTTGAACTTTAAGCAAAGAAGGGCAATCGAAGGAGCGTCTTGGTTTCAATGGAGTGAAAGGTACTGTCCTCATCACGAAAGATCGATTCTACGGCTAGGGTTTCAGCGCATCAACTGCTTGGAGAAGCACGTCTTACCGAACGAAGGCTATCTTGATAGAAGCAATTCTCTTTTGAAAGACTGACTTACGCCCCCAGCAGGAACGAAATGATAACATCTTGGTAAGGTAAGTAGTTGCTGTGCCTGAGAGAAGCAGCTAACATAGATGCTCGGGAAGGCGGTGAAGGAGAAGAGTTGATCGGTAAGTATAGAGGTGTTCTTTTGCCCTTAAGTAATTGGCGGCAGCAGAAGAATTTAATCAAAATGGATGAACTAGTTCGGTATATTCTATGGAGTCAGCGCACAAGGATTCGATACCAGTGGAATACACAATGATTCTCGAGCTACTATTATCGTAGAATATACTAAACAAGGATTCTCTACAAAAAGGGTGTTTTCGCTCTAGTAGGGAAGGGAGGACCTCTGGAATAAGTCATAATTGCATAACCTATATCCGTCCTGTGAGAAAGACCTCCTTAAGAAGACGGGGGCAGACCGCACAGAATCATAAGTAATCTGAGAAGTAATAATGGGGTAGGAATAGGTAACTAAGGCTAGTCTGCGTCTTTCTAGTGTCCTCAATAGTAAGCCTCTTAATTGCTTTTCAGAGCTTTCTGTCGTTCCGTCATTCCGTTCCCTCGGCTCGGGTGTTGGTGGAGTAGAGCAGCTTCTTTCTGAAAGCATTCGAACACGCCCCCCTCATTGGAGAACTTGTTGTTGTAGAAGGTATGACTAGGAAATTCCATGCTTTATACGCTAGGGCAATCCATTCCTATAAGGCCGGTAAACCACGAAACTTCTTTTCTCACTCCAGTAGGGCAGTTAGTTAGCCATGGTTGTTAGGGGTCTAAGTAAGCTTTAGGCCGTTTTCCTGCAGGGGAGTATTATGACTTGTTATTTGATTCTCCTTGGTTGCACTGATTAGTTCATCTTTCCCACTTGAAAGCAGAAGGGGCATAGTATTGCTCGCGAGCCATTCCTTTAGTCATTGGCTGTAATGAGGTTACCCTCTTATGAGTATGAGAGGAGCGTCCCTCCCGTTGTGAGTTGTCCCACCTAAGTTCCCAGCTATCTGAGTCGGTTTGTTATCAACTTCCGTAGTGAATTGCATTCATTATCCTCTCAACGTCGATCTTTCTGCTAGTCAGTAGCTAACTTGAGGAAGCGAATGCGAAAGAAGAAAGAATAGAAAGAGAAATACCCCCTATTGGATTGATAGAATTGATTGAGAACTACCAATACGAAGGAAGATCGATAAGTACGACTTTAGGATCTCGAAGTGCGTGTGGAAGGGGCAGGCGATAGATAGATAGAGGAAAGCGCAAGATCTCATTAGTCAGGGAATGCTTCAAGATCGGGTGGGTCGAGCGGAGATCCTTCTTTACCCATAGAATAGTATAATTAGTCCACCAGTCTAAGTAGCAAACCTTGCTTGAAAAGTAAGTCATGTCATGTTCTCACGTAAGTCGCTGTCTTGAAGCACGTATTTCCTGCCTTTTCTCTGCTTTCTGAATCATCTGAAGAGGGCAACGAAATGGATCACGATCGATAGGCGGTTTCTCGGTAAATTCCATCATTAGATTGGCGCGGGTTACTGGTACGACAGATAGTTGTTCATCTACAACCATTCATTACCATCCATTCCCTTCATTATTCACCACATACTTACTATACTCAATTCGGACGGAAAGTTGACTTCGAACATGCTATGCTGAGAGATAGATCATCAGAGGGAGTTCTCTACGCAGAAAGTTCACTATTGCACCCCATTTATTCACTCTATACCCCGAACATGGTCGATCTCGTTACGAGCCTGCTTTAGTTGTAATGGCAAGGGGCATAATGCAAATGCTTCCTCCTCAGCTCTGGGCTCAGTAACAAATTAATTCTTACGAATCCAAATCCAAGCGGGGATATTCATAACCTTTTTAGTGATGGAGGGATAGAGCCCAATAACCTTTAGTGAATCAGGTTTGGCAATGCCTGTGACGAGTCGCCCCCCTTGCTCGAGATCCCTTTTTCCACTCTACAGAAGACTTCATTCTTTTCGAAGCATAGATTGACTACGATCGCCCGTCCCTAAGTTGACAACTCGTGGAGCGATACTCCATTTTGATTCTAAAGTAGGTAGACGACACTTGTATGCCAAGGAAGGGATAGTATACAGGAAACAAACAACGGGACAAATGCCTCAACTTATTATGGAGGCCAATCTTTATTACACTTGCCTCTCTTAAGGAATGTTTGAAACCTGACTTTAGAGCTGGAACAAGACTTGTTGAACCGCACGATGAACCTTATTCATAACCCTAACTCTAACTCGAACAGCATCGGCAAAAGATGGATCTGAAGCTGCTCCTAGGCAATCGAATTATGATTTGAGAGTTGTGGTCGGTCGGGGAAGACTCTCTTACGAGCGAGGTGTCCCCAGCTCATTTTCTTCACTGCCCTTTCTGTCCTTCCCGCTGCAAAGCCTGTACTTCATTCTTATTGGCTGCCGACCTCTCCTCTGATCTTGCTCTACTTTCTTTCTTTCCCGCCTTAGCAGGCTTTAGTGAGCCTCAACTCTGTAAACAAATCATGGCAGGGTTCCTTTCTTGAGGGTTCCCTCGCCCCCCTAGTGCTTTTAGATTCAAATAAGAATTCCACTTTTGATAGCGCCTACCAATATAGATATGAGTAAACCAAACACAGCATTCCCTTTCTTTTCTTTCTCACTTGATTCCTTTCTTTGCGAATACAGGACTGATATAGTAGCGAATACAGGACTGATATAGTCGTTCCAGTCTTGTTTGAAAGAGCAAGAGATGCGCCTAAGCCTAAAGTAGGAAAGTCCGTTAATTGAGATTGGGTCAAATACTTAAGGGCAGCGAAGAATGAGCGAAGTACTTGCAAGAGCAGAGAGAGGCGCGGGAGGAAAGAGAAGAGTATCAAGTCAGCAAGGACAGAAAGATAGTAGTTAACCGGACAGATAGACTCTCGAATCAACAGTTCCAGTTCTCAAGTCAGCATCAAACAATTCTGCAAGCTACGTTCGGGCAATCAAATAGTCAAGTTTCTGGGGCAGAGGAGAGGCTCAATTAGGTGAACTCCCCCTGGCTCCTTTAGCGTAACCCGAACACTACTGACGCGACACGCCCTACGCGCCACTAGTTCTCTGCCGCTAGAACACAGGAATTGTAATAACATGCATTAGCTCCTGCTCTACCTTACTCCTAGGTTCGGGTGCGCGCGGGAAGTTCTGATTCAAGTAGAGAAAGAGTGTTTGTTGGCTTGACGTCTAAGAGGGGTTCAGCAGGTCTATAAGCTTGTTAGCTCCTTCTCCAAAGTAAGAAATCCACTCTAAAGTTCTAAAGTAAGGCGCTGAAAGCCTGTGATATAGTAATGGAAAGGTGCTGAAAGCCAGTGTCATTTCCCTTCAAGTATAGGGACGGGGCTAACACTTATGAGAGATAAGGTCAGAGATGGATAACCAAGTCCTGTGTTTTATTCATGCGGTGCTTGTGTTTTGGTGGTGACCATACGGATTTGATCCTTTAGAAAGAGAAGATATCCTTTAGTAGGGGCAAAAGCAGGACAAAGATCTTAAAGACAAAGAGACAGGCGACCCCCTTCCTTATAGTACTGAAGGGGAAGAGGGCAATTCCCTAAGTAAGGCTTGAACACCTGACTGCACTAACGGAATGGGTAGTAAAGAATTTCCCTTAGCAATGACAGATTTGGCTGATTTCTTTTACCGATGGATTTCTCACTGGTCATATAGTTGCCAGAGGAGAGGGATAGTTTCAAGAGAAGGATCCGAGGCTGTTATAAAGTAGGGTTAAGGCGAAGGGGAAGCTATTCAATTAGTAGCTCAGGCTTTCCCGAGACCGAGCCGGGTAGGTCGTAGATAAAGAAGCAGGGTTAGGCTTCGAGGCTTCTCTATTCTATATAATCTAAGAAAGAAGAGAGGGAAGGACAGAAAGAAATCAATCAAGAACTGTAGCTAGGGAAGGAAATAAATAAATAAAGAAGAATGAGCCAGAGGTATGGATACAGATAAGGCTTATGATCTCGTTGACTTGGAGCTGGTCGAGCTGTGGATACGCTTTAACTGCTTACTTTGGGGTTGGAAACAGGAGATAAGATCTGATGCTGCCGATGCTGCCGAGTAGGGGGAACAAGCCCTCCGTTTTATAGGAAAAAAGCATTTATTGAACGGGGAAGAAAAGATGATAGGGAAAAGGGTTCCAGTACTGCTCTTGTTGTTGGCTTCGGGCAAGAAGCAATTCCTTCTAATGCTGTCGGGGAAGAAAGGGGAGTGGAATCCGTTCGAGCAGTCATAAGCTGTGGAATCAGTTCTCTAATATCTCCTATAATAATAAGATAGAATTGAGATGGGGCCAAGCAGGCATACCTGGCATACAAGTCTTATTGGCTTTGAAGCAAGCAAGGGGTGCTCTAAGAGAAGAGGTTGACGACTCGCCTGCCCTTAAGTAATTGGTTAGATCAGTGAGTTAGAAGAATGGAATTAGTTAACTAAGGTATCGGAGCCAAGCCGGAGTTATATAAGATTTCTTTCAAACCGGGTAGTTACGGACTTATTGTTCAGTTGCCCGAGTTAGATGAGATGGATAACCGAGTATCGTACCTCATAGTTTGATTCTAATTCTAATACCAGAGTTTCAGACCAGAGAAGTAGATAGTAAGGTTAAGGCGTGGGAAGGGCAGCGAAATAAGCTGGCAATACACTTGTTGCGGCGGCTGCTAAGGAGTAATACTATTCGTCTATCCGGGCATGCAAAAGAGCCATGTATTCGTATATGGTTCACTGACGCGCAACTCTCTAGGGTATCTCGGGCTCAAGTCTTCTACTGGCCCTTAAGTTAATTGGGCTTGTGTGAAGCAGTGAGTAAAACCCAATTTGATCAATTCCTTTCCAGCTCAGGGGTGTTAGCGACTTGGACCACTTAGCGCACATTATGTTGTTGGGGCCAGTACTGTTCTTGTTGTTGGAAAAGGGGAATCAGCGGTTTCAAGATCAGAAGTAGCAAGCGGGTCAGTTGCAGCTAGGGGAGAAAGAGAATCCCCAGTGCCTGCCCTTAAGTTAATTGGTGAGCAACAGTAGGACTAGCTCTAATAGAGGAAGAAGGCTCCGTTTTGTTGGAAAGTCAAGTTAAGGCGACAAGTCCTGTGTTTTGGAATTCATATGATATGTTAGTTGTAGTTGTTGTAGACAGCAGTTGATCCGAGATCTTATTCTTCTTAATATGATGAAACTAGAAAGAAGGGTTTATGGTCTTTCACCGAGAAAGAAGGCTCCGTAGTTGTATTTGCAACAGGTGTTACCTTAGCGCATGGGTTATCTGTTCTAACAGAAGACTTTTCCGTGCTTTCTTTCGCCCTGCCCTTGTTTCTTCCTTTAATGGAATCCATCTCGCCAACAACAGGAATGGAATATCTCTCTTACCGCTCTATATGGGGATAGGGGTTAAACACTAGATACTCACGGAAGGAAGGCGAAGGAAGGAAGGCAGAATTTCTTAGCCTAAGTCGACAGGAGAAGAATAAAGAAAAGATAGATAATCAGCAGAAACAGTAGGACGAGCGAGTGTTGTTGACGAGTCTCTTTCTTTTAGCGTCGGTAGAGACAGGTTCTTCTTCAGTAGGGTGTCGTGGAGTATCTTCTTCCAAAGAAAAGTCAGGTGCTGAAAGCCAATGACAAAAACGGAATCGGCGGCGTTAACTTGGCCTTTCTGTTCGCCCTGTCCCTAATCCTATTGAGTAAGAAGCCCTATAAAAGTGAGAAACAGCAAGCGGGTCTTCAAGTTCCCCGAGAGTTGAGTTCGGGTCGGAGTACATTTTGGACTCTATCGGCTCTTGAAATGCATTTGTAGCCTAGCCTATAATCTCTTCTTTTATTGTAACGCCCTTCCTAGGTGCACTCCCCATTCTATTCAAATAACTGACTTTAACGTTGGTTGAAGAATATCATATCATAAACCTCCCCCTCAAGTGTACTTAGGAACAAAAATCACTCACTTATATTTGCACCCCTCTCGGTCTCTGCTGGCTTTGGACAACCTTATGGTTTTCTTACGATGCTAACGATTCTGTTTCTTACCTCGAGACTGTAGTAGAATTCTGACTTTAGATAGAGTTGAGTCCACTCAATCGATTCTGCACACCCGGCTGATGATCTCGTTGATGTCGACTTTCTTTATAAATAAGAAAAAGAAGAATTAGAGTGTCCCCCCAAGCCGAGGTATTCAAGTAGATCGACCCTACCCCTTGACTTATAGATTGATTGGATAGGAATGTTTGATAGGCTATAGGCGCCCCTAGATGAATCCCTAGTATACGAGTTGGGGCAATCATCTTTCGTTTTACCGGGAATTTTGATAGGGCAGCGAAGAATGAGCTGGGTCCACCGAAAGTGGGTAACCTTCGTCACCGTCAGCATTTGGTACTCTATCGATAGCTTCAATAGTTCACAGAAAGCCTTTGGTGTAATGAACCACAAGCCCTTCCTGTTCTGAGATAATAATATAGTGCACGAACGGAAAATATAGACACCAGCAATTTCCAAACACAGAAGAAGCTCACTCCGCCCTAAGAAAGCAAGGTTGCAAGACTTCTTGGTTTAGTTCGATATGTGGATCGAGTATAAGCCGGGACGCACGAATCGAGTGGCGGATGCAAAAATGCGTATATATTCAGTGAAAGTAGAAAGCTTCCATAAGTTAGAGTAATTCCTTCGATTCTCCTTTCAACTAACTTTGGGTTCCAAGCCTGTATACAAAGGGTAGGCTCGTATAAGTGGTAGGGTGATAATCAAATCAGTGCGTGTGAATGCTCCTTCAGCCTCAAGCCAGTGGTGTCTTAGTTAAGTAAGTCTTATGCATACCCTTTTCTAAGGATGATTGTATGATTTGTCCTTTAGCCATCAATCCATCATGTTAGGGACAGTATGCCCCGATCGAAAGTAAGCGAGCGAACATAAATAGCCATTATGCGAGTAAAGCGTAATACTAATATATATATAATGAATATCTAGTATATAGTATCGAGGAGACCAACTAATGATAAGATGAGGCTTCATAGTCAGGTGAGAGAATATCGGATGGATAATGCAACAAATAGAGAGTATGGTTCATTCAATATTAGCTGAATCTTATTTCGTAGGGTAAGAGAAGGGTTAAGCTAGGGCATATTCCAGTGAAACGTGCCACTTTATCGGTCCTATGCTTTTATACTCGTACCCTTTCTTTAAGTATGGAGATCAAAATGCTCTTATTCTAATAAGTCAGGGTCGATGGAAATTGAGTGAGCTTACTCGCCAGAGATAGGGAATCCGGAAAAAGCCATGTTAGGCCAGAACTCCACTCGCTCTTTGTATGCCTTTCAAGCCAAGCGAATTGGTTGATTTTGAATGCGGCTCTAGTCATAAAGCCAAGTCCTAGTCATAAAGTCCGTATCAGTCCCGAGCTATGGTATTCACTTGGGCCTTTCTTGAGTTTCTGGATGATTCTTTCCTTTGCTACCCACTTATCTTTACCGCCTTTCAGTCTTTAGTTTCTAGATTCTTGCTTCCTTTGCTACCCACCATCTTTACCGCCTTTCAGTAAGTAAGTGTTGTTCATATCTCCTGAAAAAGTAAGTAATAGAAATGAAGTACTGGGTGCGCACTCACTCTGGTAGTAAGAGAATTCAATCCATCTCTGTCTAACTAGTCTTTAATTTATAGAGAATATAGGTCTTTTTCTTTCATGGAATATAGGTGTTTTTTCACATTCATAGAATATAGATGGGTCTTTCTTTCTCTCATGACTGCTATCGCGGTGAATTGTTACGATGTGTGCCTCCTTCTAGATAAGCTGCTCCCGGCTTTCACTCTGGGCGCAGGAGCAATATAGGCGCTGGCGATCACGGAACTGAGGCCAATCTAGGGCGTCGTTAGGTGGCTAGCATTGTTGTTGACGGTTGATCTATCTTACTTTATTCAAATCAAAAGAAGAATACCCATATTCTAATCAGCGGGAAGTCTATTTAATAAGAGATAAGTATTTGATCTTGCAGCGAGTAGGAGCGGGGCTTAGTATTCTAATACGATAACTAAACTTTCCTTCCCTAGTGATCCTTCCTTAATGAATGCCTACTATAGCTCATCTCATCTCACACGCTTACCGAACATCCAGCCCACTACTACACCAACTACTACAAAGGCACAGAACTGAGCCCTCTCGCCAGCACCCTACTTTCGGATAACATTCATAGGGTCCGTCATGCGCGATAACAATGCGCGATAACTGTAATAGGGAAACCACAAGGATATTTGAATTTCAATAAGCGGGGGAATTGAAAGAGAATCCCGAAAGGAAGAATTTCACCACTAAGGGAAAGAATGAAATTGGCATTAAAGAACCTAGTCATCCACACCTGATTGCGAGTTGCGCGCGCGTGAACGGCCAAGACGACAAGACACTACTAGACAAGACACTACTAACGAACAAGCCGACAAGACGACAAGACGACAAGGAACGTATAATGTTCCGCGTAGGAGTTCTCGTGTCGCGGCAGGGCCGCTCTTCTTAGCAAGCGGTTCAATTCCAAATAGATGCTTTATCTTGATTTCTATACCACATGTGTTCGATAGATTTGATTCCTCTATGCTATGGCGCACTATAAGGTTTGAATGTTTGACTGCCCCTACCGCTAGGCTAATGCTTTATGGCGCAAGGCAAGATGGATTCTCCCAAATGCGTAACCATTCCTCGTAGCCTGAACACCAACTTTCTTGACAGCTAGGTTAATACGAGATAGAGAGTCCAGAAATGATTTGATGCGCTAACGGTAAGGGACGGGAAGGGAACAAACAAAGGATAGGTAGCCGAACCAGCAAGGGTTAACTGTGGAACTTTCATTACTCTTCTAATTACTCTCGTAGTTGCGGCGGTTAGCTTGTTGTATCTGTCCTGAAGTATAGTTCCGCGTCCTTTGTTCGTCGTGGCTTTGAAGTGAGGTCTAGGTCAGAGGTATTCCATTGCTATTCGAAACCCTTAATAACAGTTAGCGGTTCCTAAAATAGAAGTTCTAGTTGCCAGCTAAGAATAGGGTAAGATCTAGTATAAGACTAAGAATAGGGTATTAGAATAGTAGCTTGGCGGAGTGCGAGGAAAGAAAGTAAACGTAAACTCAAGAATCAGCAAGATCTGGTGAGGAATCAGAGTAAGCATCTGTTACTGTTGCGCTATCGCTTATTGACCCACCCACGTTTAAGTATCAAGGAGGAGTCTCTCAAGGTTCAGTGTGAGGATTAGCAGTTTTCAAGTCATCAGCAATTGGTTCATAAAGTGGAGTTCCAGTTCCTTCTTCAGCGTGAAGAGTCTTGTTATCAGAGAGAAAAGATCTTGATCGCGCTCCAAAGAAAGCAATAAAGTATTAGTGCGCTTACTGAGTGTCAACTTCTGCTAGATGAGCAGCTAAATTCCTATATTATTGAACTATAACATCCGCTCAATAACAGCAAGAAATCCGCCTTTCTTCCGCCTTTATTTAACCTCTGAATAATCCTTCCTAAGCGTCTACTTCAACTTCAACTAGAATCAAGGATCTTCATATGGTAAATAAGAAGGATCCGTTTCAGAAGCAGTTGTAGATTCAAAGTCTCGATCAGGTGAGTAAGCGGAAGCAAGGGCAGCATCATAAGCTGGGTTCAGTTTCATTCAAAGTGGTTTGATCGCATAGAGATTGTGAATGTTACTTGCTACTAATATACTAGAGCAATAAGAGACATTTTCTATCTCCAGTAAGATTTAACTTTGATACTTTATTATGTGTTGGAGTTCAAAATCCAGAAATCCGTTAAGAAAGTAATTTAGGACTCGTACTTGGACCTCAACTCTCAAGTAATATTTTGATTGAATGGAATTTGATCTCGAAAGTCAAAAGTGAGATTTATTCATTGAATTGAGTCTTGTATACAATCCAGTAATTAGAGAATAAACAGTGTGAGTGTTGTCTCTTGGGCTAAAGTAAGCAGGACTAGAGCTACGGAACAATAAATTCAATAAGAAAAGGAACCATCAAGTCAACAAGCTTAGGAACAAGTTCTCGAGTTACTAGAGTCAGGAGAACAACCAACGTCGAACTCTCATTCAACAAGTAACCGCCAACGTCGAACTCTCATTCAACAAGTGAGGGCTTTGTAACACACTAGCATCTATTGGAGTTTCGGTGAACAAGCAATGGAACAAGCTAATTGAATTTCTATTTGAATGGAGCATCTCCTCAATCAACAGTTGAATGGAGCGTCTCCTCAATCAACAAGCATAGGGTAAAGTAAGCGCGTCGTACGAGAAAGAAGCCTTCTCAAGCTCAGCCGACCGAGTTGGGGAACTAATTAAGACCGAAAGGACTACTTAAGCCCATTAATTTAGGGCACTAGACCAGAGTGCTGAGCTAGTGTTCGAGCGTCAGAGGAGTTTCAAGTCCAGTTTTCTTCTACCTTTCATAGTGGAGATTTGCCATGAGCTCAGTTTCACATAGGTCAGTAGACTCGGGTTTCTAAACCTTAATGCTTTGTTTGACTAGACCACTACTTAAGACTCTTCTCGGGATTCCACCAGAACGGAAGGATACTCGTTGCTTGCTTCAAAGCCTTTACTTCCTTCTTCTACAACAAAGGCATTAACTACTCAACTTGAACTTTAAGACGATACTGCTTCTCAAACTTCCTCCACTTCTTGAGCATAAACAACAAACAGGTTTTAAAACAAACCCCTGACTTTGACTTACGCCTTAGGAGCTCGCCTTTGAATTGAATCCATTCTTTGTATGTAGGCGCTTGGTATAGACTTTCTTATGGAGCACTTGGTATAGATTTGAGTAAAGATGTCAAGTATCCTATTCTTCAGCTTCTAATCCATCATCTGATTGAGAGTTCTGGAGTATGGGTCTTGCTATGTATGCTAATGGCAAATGTGCCCTTAACGTGCTTCAAAGCCAGTAATTGCCCTCTCATTCTTTTGACTCCTTATCTCGAACTGGTACTAGCCATTCTTTTTCTGAAGATAAAGATCTAGCTTCTGAAACTAGAAATGGAATTGCCCAGCGGAGCTACCTTTCATTCTATCTGTTATCTGTGTGGAGTAGTGCTTTTCCTTAAGGTTAAGGAGTAGTTGCCTTCTTCAGCCCCGAGTAGTAGCCTTATGTCTGAAGCACTAAGTGAATCAGTCTCGGCTCTTTATTTGGGTGCGAGTGTAACCCCATATGGAAAAGTAGGAGTACAGAATTACCAGTTGAAGTTTCATCCCGAGTCGCCTCTTCTACTGGCAACAGACAAGACCTTGAAAACATAACAAGTCACAAATGCGTTATAACTCGTTATTCCGGAGTCCTGTGTTCGAGCGTCAGTAGTGCGGGTGTCGCGTCAGTTCGGGGATATCTGCTGCCCTGCTGCCCTCGCCTACTTCCACTACTTAGCCTACCTTTCCTCTTTCATTGCTATCCTCTCTGTTTTATGACTTACATCCTCTTCCCTTAGCAGGGAGTCCTGTATCGAGGTATCAATCAATTTCAACCTCGGGTTAGGTAGCTCTCTAACGCTAGATGTCGAAGGAACTCCCATTACTTGTTTAACTCGGAGCAATAAAGCTCAAAGAGCACTACTGGGCGACATACACTAATTATAAAACTATACCAAACAACTGTCAAACTATACCAAACAACTGTTCCCCGGACAAGAAGGCTGATAAAAGGTGCCCTCTGTTCTTAGACTCGAAACGAAAACTTTCAACAAAGAATACATAATTGACTTCTCTCTCCGCCAAGCTAGTATCAGTTACTCTATTCTTATCCTCCCTCTCTCTTGCCAACCTATCGTGCTCCACTCTAAAGTATGAATTGAAGAATGGAAGTTAAGACGCGTATGTCATCTAGTGGATTTAAGAATATAAAGTGGGGTAATACAGAAAGTCCGAATAGGAATAATAAAGCGGATAGAACATCTAGCGTACACACTCTTAGAAGAAGTAAGGCATTAAGCTCATTATTACTTAAGGAATAGTTGTTGAAGTAAACTTAAGGAATAGTTGTTGAAGTAAGCCATCTAGCGCATCTTGTCCCTTATTATTATTATGAGAAATCTAGAAGCCAGAGAAGATCAATCGAGTAAAGGCTTTGATACAGAAGCAGGGCTAAGCAACATAACTTATATGCGGTACAAAAGAGTCGACGAGATCGGATGCTGTGCGAAGAAAGTGCTTTTCTGTTGCTACTTACTATTTCGTATCTTAAGTTGGCGGGTCAAAGTGACATTTGATTCTTTGGTTTGCGCTTACTTTAGTTGTACTAAGGGTTACTCTCGGTTTCGGGGGGATGCTCGCGTGAGTGGATCCGGAGTTGCTCGTTCCGTTGCTTTAAGAATTTGCCCCTAGTAGCAGTGATTCTACAACTTTTGCAAGAATAATAGTTAGCCCTCCAGCTAAGGCAGGGGAGTTTTCCACTTGTTTCTTGCTTGTTTGTTTGTTGAACTGTTCCTAGGCTAGGTTATATGTGCACTATCCTCTCCTCTCTCTTTAGAGTTCCTAAGCTTGTTTGTTCTTGCGCCAAAGACATCTTTTCTTTTAGACCTTTAACTAACAGGTGGGCTTTAACTACTTCTTTTCTACTCGGGTGTTGGTTAAGTACTGAAGTAGAGTTTTGTTCGAGCAAACATGTATTTCTTTTTGAACAAGCAGCTATAGTTTGGAACTCGCATTAGCACTGTTTACTCAATTCTATAATAAGTGCAAAAGAACCGAAAGATTCCCGAAAACAGGACTCCTGCAAACTGGAATTGTTATGATTCTTTTAGTGTAACTATCCCACCGCCCCCGGTTAAGTAGCTCCCTAACGCGTTGATCCACTCCTATCGTTCAAGTTAACAGAATTCCAATTGAGTAGATGCCTATCAGAGTTCTTATTAATTAAATAAAGTCAGAGCAGTAACAGAGTTTTTTTGACTAACGAAGTAAGGAAGACTGTAAGTAGACAAGGGCAGCTTTAGCTGGCTTAAAGAATTCTATGCCATGTGCTCGAAATACATCATTTAGAATTTCATGAGAAACTTCTGAAGCGAGGTGCACTTAAGTAGATAAAGCTGCTCCTGTGCCAGTGGAATCCCTTTTTTCAGTTACTTAGGCTAAGGGCAATAAGGCCTCTCTCCACGACACCACGCATCAATTGGACGACTTGTACCACTCGGGAAAGCCAAGCATTAAGATAAAGGAAGCTATCAACCCGTCTTTTCAACAAGAAAGGGAACCAAAGGGAATAAATAAGTACACATGCAGGGTAGAGCAAGAGGTAAAAGATATTAGGCTACAAATGCATCACAAGCACTGTAGCAGATGCGAGACCATCTCATTCTTTACTGCCCTTCCATTACCCTTAACCGCTCCGTGAACAGCTTAACCGCTCCGTGACTTTAAGAAGCACCGACACTCGGTTTATGAACTTCACTTGAGAGTCTTATTTAGAACTCCTTAAGGGCTTATTAATACAAATAGATGTGTAGAATATTACAGCAGCTGACTTCCCTGATCCTTATTCAGATCCCGTTTATGATCTCCTAGACTCTAAAGACTATAATATGGATTATATGCTAGATCAGGTAAAGTTGTTGAATTCAGGGAAGGTCTGGTTTGACTCGGTTCTATACTTTGTGCTCGAAGTGCAAGATAAGATATATATGAAAAGTAATAACTGAAAGTCAAGGTCTAAGTACACTCCAAATTTCCTTATTCCGTCATAAGAGAGGAGGAAAACCCTATTTCAACTTCATAGAATGCGCCCCAATAAGGTATCAACCCTAGATAAGCTCTCAGCCCTTTACCTTTACCTCTCATCCTATAATGAGATTAGGTTAATATTGCTTGCTCCAAAGGGGTATATTGAGACAACTACAACTACAGATACAGCTATTTCAACAAAACACTATGTTTGAAGCGGATTTTCCTCTTTCAAATAATCGCCAGGGAAAAATAAACATCGAAATTACTTAATCAGAGCAGAGTATACCGCTGTAATAGGCTGGGCTGGAAACTTGCTATAAGTTATTACAGGGCTGGAGACTCAAACTGGATCTATCTCCCATTGCCTGTAAGAGAACTTATACGCCTCACACAGTAAAAGACACTGAAAGGAGATCGCTGGGAACTTACATGGAAATAGATAGCCTTGTCAAAGTGGGCTTACTTGTGTCAGAGACCTAGATGCGCTTAGGGGTGGGCTTACCATTGGAATGGAAATAGATTCCGCTTAAGTATCTTGGTGTTGACTTGACTGACTTTTCAAAGGTATATTCCTCGAGGGGATCATTACGCTCGGTATACTCCTAAGTCTAAGGTAGAGTTCGTTTTCTATTTGACATATCTTATTAGAAACTAAAACCTTATCAAGAGTATTCCATTAGCTAGAAATAGAAAGCCCTAAGTTATAAATCAACCTATTGATGAGATGACGGGGGGAACTCTCTAACCCTTATTAATTATTTGACCTTGCTTTTGATCTCTTATTCGGACTCTTCCATACTTCAGCGGTATCAACCTAAGTCCAGGCTGAATCACCTTATTCCTTGTTGGCTCGATCAATGGCTTCTCTATCTCAAGTCTCGGTATTCCATCAATTGTGAGAATGTGTAATGCATGCATGTGACTGCCGAAGCGTTCGAAAACACTAGTATGAATGAATCACTGCTTATGCGTTCGAAAACACCAGTATGAATGACACTGAAAATATCCTATGAGCTTTCCAGTGGCCTTTCCAATCACTTTAAGCGGGGAAAGCAGAATTAAACAAAACAGAAAGGAATCCCGTGCTGTGCTCGCGCATGATAACTCACATTCTCTATTTCTTTATTAAACTCGTCTTTTTACCCTTCTCGCCATTGAAAAGTTAACTCAATTACCCCAACCAGAGTATTATTAATCAAATAGATCGAATAAAGAATCTAGATTGATTGAACATTCTCTTCCCTTTCAAAGTTACTGAATACACTAATTCCTTGGTCGCGCGCGCGATACGATAAAGAGTCGGACATAAAGAGGGCGCTGTGTTGAGCAGAGGAAATCAAAGTGCTTCGCTGGGATGCAATGGAACGAACTGCTGATTAGATAAATATCTCGGCGGGAGTCTCTGGCATGGATTTCTGGAAAATCTTTCCAAATCATCACTAAGAAACAAACCCCCTTTTTCGCTTTTCTATTGCCATTGCCTCTCTTATATGATTCATTCACTTTCCAAGATATATATAGGATTAAAAGACTAGAAATGACATCTCTTATGTCAATGGAGAGGAGGTATCACAGTAAGTATCAGGCTCCCCTTTTTTGGATCTGCGGTAATAGAACGTATGTCTTTTTTCCAAGTGGTTTATATTAGACACCTACAGGATAACCCAGGAAAGCGGGAGTCCCGCGGGGAAAGCTTTTTCGTAGGAGCCCTTCCTCATCTCAACTATAGCACCGACACGACACCGATTCTTTCTCTTCTTTATTAATGAAACTATAGCACCGAACCAGTATAAGACTTTAGCCATGAATACCAAAAGCTTGAACGAAGACAGGAATTGTAATAACATGCGAGCAGAAGCAGGAAGTCAAGTTTAAGTAGAGGCTGTTCGAGTCAAGTCTGCTGCCCCAAGAGATTGAGAAAGACCCAGTGATGAAACTACTAACTATAGGGATCGAACTGATACTAACAAGAATGGAGCTACCGCAAATAAGGCTTACTATCTATACTTTCTTTCTTTAACAGCGGATCCGGATCTGTAAGTAAGTAGCAACCAAGCATTACCCCTTACCGATTGATAGCTAACTTTTGATTCTTTCTTCTATAAGTGATTCAACAAGGGGTGTGCTCTCCTCTGTAAAAACCAATACTGTTATTGTTCCTATATCTATGGCAAACTATACCCGAAGCCTAGCATTAGATTTCTTCTTCCCCAGAGAGCGGCCCTGCCGCGACACATAATAGCAACTGCCGCGTAACGGGCAACTCGCTGACGCGACACGAGAACTCCTACGCGGTTTTAACTCGCTGCCGCGACACATAATAGCAACTGCCGCGTAACATTATACGTTACTTGGCCCTACGCGGAACTAGAACTCCTGCCGCGTAACGAGTTCACTGACGCGACACATTAGTAGTGTCTTGTCTAGTAGTGACTTGCCTCCTTGTCGTCTTGTCTAGTAGTTCCTTGTCGTCTTGTCTAGCAGTTACTTGGCCCTACGCGGAACCCGCACTACTGACGCGACACATTATACGTGTCTTGTCTAGTAGTTCCTTGTCGTCTTGGTCTTTCGCATCGCCAAGAAGTTAATAGAAGTTCACCTTTATTAAGGGCGGCAGCAACAACTTAGTTTACCTCAAAAGCAGCGAGTTGACCTCATAAGAGTTGACCCCGCTCTCGAATCTAAATCTTAAGTTAAGGCAGGGCTAAGAAAAAGGCTTATTTCCAAGTCAAGGCAAGAGGGCTCAGGCAATAGGATCGGAAGTAACAAAGCAAAGTCATTCTTGTTCCACTGCTCCGTATTATAGAAGTTAACACTTCGTTCTCTTTCTCGCCTACCTAGTGCTTTAAGATCTCTATCAGCTGTTCTATTACATTGACGCCTAACATCTGGATTTGATGGTTCCTTTCTCTACCTCCATGTGAATGAAAACTATTCTCCTTCTCCGGCTTCTGTATCAAATAAGGAATTACAGAAAGGTAGGGTTGACCGGGCTATAAATGTATGAGTGGGACCGGGCAGTAAGAATAGGGTGTAAAGCGCATTCTTTCTCATCTCACTCGGGCGCATCTCTTGCTCTTTCAAACTTAGTTCTTATCTCTGTATTCTGTGTATAGATTGCGGATTAGCGATAAATAAGAATATAGTTGGGATCAATAGGATAGTAGGCAATAGGATAGTAGGCTTAGGCTCATCTCTGCTGGTCTCCTTGTAGAAGGTTCTCTTTCTCGTGGTGATTTCGGCTTTATCAAAGTATCTGATGACCTTAAGATGAAAGTAGTCGTTGCTCACCTCATGGATCAGCATCAGTATATATCTCATGAGCGGATCAACTTCAATGCTCAATTACATGTGTGTCATCTCCACAGTACCCGTTCTTCTTATGATTGCCACTCTCTCAAGGATGAGTGTCTCTCTTTGCTGGACTTTGTCTTCGCCCCTTTAAAGGCCCCTGCAACAGCTCCTGGCCGACCAAGAACTTAAGCCTTTTATCAAATGGGCGCATCTGAATAGCATGGAATCCAGTGTTCATGGCGGTAGGGCTGCTCGTTCTCCTCTTTCTTATGGGAGCAAGGAAAGAAGTCGAGTTAAGTCTACTGACCCCAACACCAAAGAATAGTTATATAGATATAGACCAGTCCGACTACCTCTCTTATTGATGACTAGTAAAAGAGCGGCCCTGCCTAGACACGTAATAGCAACACTTTAGCGTAACATTAGGAGTTACTTGGCTGTCTGTCTAGTAGTTGTTTGGCTCTCGGGAAAACGTAAATTGATCATAGAAATCTTGCTCGCCAGTAGGCAAAACCAGGTTGCTATCAGAAAACACGGGGTTTGATCAAATGGGACAGGGCAGCGAAGATGGCTGCCCGCTTTCGATCCTTGACTTTATTATGTATCAATTCTATCTCAAGCTTCTCTATCAAATGCTTCTGTATCAAAGCCTTTAGTATTGGAGTGCTTTTGCCTTATAGTTCTGCTGTAGCTCAAAGTAATAGAGAATGGGCTTGTCCCGATAGAGCTCAAAGTCAAGAATACGAGTAGAGAACTGATGAAGCGCTAAGGTACTGATATACACAATTTCATATAATAGAAGTAACACATGATATTAGGGCTCTTTGGGATGCCGATATTATCAATTCTATAAGTATGCCGATATGAGTTCAACAAGTCTCGTTTTTATTCAAGTATAGGTCGGTTCAACAAGTATAGTTCGAGTGCGAAGATAGTCTCTCGGGCTAAAGTAAGCAGAAAAAGCGCAAGGGAAGAAAGATGGAGTCTTTGCTAGGTGCTACGAGAGAGGAGTTGGCTGTAGTTCATCTCCGATAGAAGCGCTAAGTGATCTAAGTCGTCCAATTGATGCGCGGTGTCGTGGAGAGGGGTTCTATTGTGTTGTCAGTTTTTCAAGTGAATTAGTTCGTTTACCTTCCCACTGGCAACTTACTATTGAACAGCTTCTAATCCTGTTGACAAAACAAGTAAGTGATTTTCTTCTTCATTACTCTTAACTCCACTCGTATTCTTCTTCAATGAAAGTACACACCTCGCTTCAGCAGTCGAGCATTCAACATTCCATTCTGCGGATTATTAGAATTATTCTTCTACTATAACTACACTTTCTTTCCCGCTTATCTAATCTCACAAAAGATTCAATTAGTTCTGAGGACAGTCCTGTTCTTGTTTAAGAAGCCGTTCCGTTTTCATTTACTTAATAAGATGCTTTAAGAGAATCAGCAGCTGCCCCCGAAAACAGAGGACTTACTCCAGGCGAAAACGCAACTGGTTCTGTGTCTTTACTTGTATCTACACCACATGTGAAAGATAGAGATAGATTCCATTCAGAAAGAAGATCCTCAGCGCTCGAAACTGCTGATTTGAATGTTTTCCTCGTCTAAGAACTACTTGATAATAACCACTTGACTTTCGTAGTGACTTAAGACTTTATACTGGCAATCATTGTAGGGGCATTAAGAAGTCTGGGCCATTAAATCAATACTCAATTTCTTCTCTTATTAATAAACTCCTAAAACAAGAGTCTTGCGCAACGGAACAAGCTTAGGGTCAGGGCGGTGCGAGAGCTGATAGTGGAAGAGAGAGAATCAGCTGTAGAATGTCAGTCAGCAGCAAGCATTGTATAGAGTAAGTAGGGTCTAATTAGAGAATCAGAGGAATAAGGAATAGTTTCAATTCCATGATTAAGGTAAGCTGTGCGAGTGTTGTATCTCGGTGCGGTTAAGGCGCAAGTGCAATTCAAGTCTACTTTTCTCTTTACCCCTGCTTTTTAGAGATTTTATAGAAGGTGGATTACTACTTTTCTCGAGAAAGCCCTGTCCGTCCTATCAAGAAGTAAGAATTTAGGGATGCCCTTCTTATAGTAGTCTAAAGTAGTTCTAGTTGTGAAGTTCCTAAATGATATTGATATTGGTTGTCGTTCGTTCATTTGACTTTGAGTTAGCAGCGCAAGGGACAGAACTAAGGGTTGGCTAATGACAAGCAATTCCATTCCAGAAGCCCTTTACATAGTTAAGCTTTAATTACTATAGCGGTGGGTGCGTTAGTGCGCGAGTGACATTTCCTGCCCTGCCTATAGGTATTGTTTGAATTAGTTCCTGAACTCTACTACTCGGTTAAGCTAAGCACTACTCGGTTAAGCCCATAACTCCACGCCACTCCCTTACCTTAAAAGAAACCATTGTATATTCCTTTGCGTTGTTTAATGACAGTAAACTACCCGTCATAGCTCATTCCAAATTCAAACTTTGCAAACTGGCCTTCTAATGCATTGACGCCTAAGAACATAGACCTGACCCTACCCTAAGACACCCATCTTATTTGCGAGCTCAACAAGCAACGGCACTAGAACTTTGATGCTCGAGCTCAACAAGCTATGCAAGGGAAGAAACGGAATCAGCATCGGCGGGGGAGAAGAGGAGGCTTTAGAAAGAAAGTAAGCATCAAACGATTCTGCGAGTTCTGTTGTTGCAAGCGGGTCTGCCGAGTCTGTCCTTTAGTCTCTTTCCGTTCTGGTTTTTGTCTGTCCTGAAGTAGCCTTCTGTTCGAGGTCAAGTAGAAAGTAGAGTATCAAGAGCAAGTCCTGCATTTTGTTCCTTCCCTAAAGCACTTGTTCCGTTAGCGCCCTAAGAGTAACCCTGACCCTTAGCACAAGGGCGACTACAAATGAGATCATTGGCGACATTAGAAAGAGAGCCTGCGGGCGCGCAAAGCAAAGCAAAGTTCATTAGTTTTTATAAGAAGCTGTTATGAACAGAAAGATGCAGTTAAGGCCGACTACACTCCGTTAGCGAGTTACGAAAGGAAAGGTTCGGAAAGACGAAGTTCAGTGAAGTTAAGAGCTGGAGGTCTAACAAACAGAAAGCGAAAGCTTGAATAGTGTATTGGTGAGCACCCCGATGGTTGCCTTTTAGCACAGACCCATGTTCCACTCCGCCAACTATTCGGTATACTACTTATTAGGTTAGGCACAATAGTATGATAAAGAATACCAAGGAAGGCAGTTTCAGTGGAATGATAAGACTGTTCGTTCAGATATATCTGTTCGACTTTTCTCGTTAAGTTCTTTTTGCTACTCTGTCGGTTAAGGCGCTTGTCAGGAAATATTCGCAGATGAGCATTCATTCTATTCTTCTTTAAACGATGCAACTCGAACTTCCATTACACAAGTACCCGACCTAAACTATAAAGTAACTTATTGCTGACTGACATATATTATTATGACTTAAATAACGGGTATAGGCAACTTCTGAAACAAGAATAAGCATTAGTGCCATTGCTTCAAGTTATCTAACCAAAGAAAAGTGGAGGGGCATCCCGGAAAGTCACCTAACACTGCACTGCTCGCGCACTGAACCCATAAAAGAGTATTGCCCTAAGCCAAAGGTGACGGAAAAGCGTAAGCACCAACACCGACTGGAAGTGAGAAACCGCTTGCTGTTGACTTTAGAACTGATCCTGATACGGCTTGAGACTCAACTCATACATCAATTGATTCTGATCCTGCTCTAACTGCTTTATAAGTCTACTAAGAAAATGATTTCAATATTACTGGTTCACTATTTCTATAAAATCATTAATCATGCTCAACAGCGCAGCGTCTGTAAAGGCTAAAGACAATTCCATTCAAGTCGACCAAAGATAGGGGTTCGGTTAGAGTTGAATCGTATGAGGAATAAGTGAGAAAAGTAAGGTGAAGGCGCAGCTGCAAGCGCTAAGTTCATTAGTGTTGTCGACTCTCAATCAGATCAAGTGAATTACTCTCAATCGGATCCGGTGAATGACTCGAAAGATGGCGAGAAAGCAGAAGATAGAGAATCCGCAGGCTTGGCTCCTAAAAGCAAGTCAAAGATTCAAGAAAGTAGTCAGCTGCAAGTAGTTCATAAAGTAGAGTGAAAGTCGGGGAATCAGTGTCTTTACTTTATCTATACTGGGCTCGATAAGAGATATATGACAATTAATAACGGAAAAGAGAGTAAGGGTGCTCCAACTAAAGAAAGATGTAGGGTTTGGTGCTAGTGGTTTAGCATATGGAAACCGTTTTCCTTTACTGTGAGGAATATCTGACTGGCGTTGAAGCTAAGGGAATAAAATGTAAGTAATCACACTAGGGGGGAGAAAGAAGTCATTAACCGTATTAAGAAGCTTTGCGAAAGTAAGCAGCAAACGTATCTGTACTAGAGTCGAATTAAGTTGCTGTAAACGGCACAATCTGTCTCCTATATGGTGGAAGTAGTGCAATTCAAGTATTCGAAAGAAGAATAACTGGATAAGTAGTTTCAAGATCTGTTGCAGAAGCCTCAGATAGAGAATCAGCTGTTCGAAAGCCAAGTTCGACAAGGGAAGCAGTTAGAGCGGATCCATCATAAGTAAAGTCAGCAGCTATCGGTTCATCAAGGAGAGTGGAATACCAAGTGGAATCTTATTGATTTTGATTATAAAGAAAGAAAGTAGAGTAAGAAAGAAAGTAGAGTAAGAAAGGATTCTCAAAAGAAAGAAAGTAGAGGCGTAACCCCCTGGAAACTTCCTGGGAAACTTCCTGGTATGCATTTCTTTGATACGAGGTGTTCTGAAACAGAATAGTGAGAGTGACCCACCGCTCCCTATAATAGATGTTGGTTACTTTTATCCAGTATACCCCTCTGGCTGAGGAAGATTGAGCTGTGTTTCTCTTGGGCGAAAGGATGCTGCAAGTGGGAAGGAATGAGAATTGTAGCCAGCCAGCTCACTTCGCTGCCCTCAGCTCCAGGTAAGCTCATGCACTTATGCTTATCACTCCAGTCCTGCTGCTAAGGGAAGAAAGAGAAGAGAAGCGGGGTTGTTTCAGCAGGTGAGGAAGAAAGAGACAGCAGAAATATCTTAATTAAGCAGTTCGAGTTTCGGAATTATTAGAATTCTGGGATTTGACTTCTGCTAATGGAAAGGTAGTTTATGTATTTTTTGACTCTGCGCCTAGTACTCCTTTTGAGGCGGGCTATCATGACATCATTACCAGTTTGAGGGAATAAGGGGATAGAGTCTAGTATTTTGTATAGAACCCAAGTAACTTGAGAAGATGCTCAAGCAGAAGTTGGATCCGAAGCCGACTCTCAAGAATCCATTCCTTTAGTAGCGAGTGCGAGAGAAAAGTGATTGGTTCTAAGTCATAGGGAGAGGTTGCTGGTGGCTTATGCTTCTGTTATGGACTTTCCCAATTAATAGTACAGGGTAGATACGGATCCAGCAGTTCAAGATGTTAGGAATCAATGAAAAAAGTAGCTCCTACCGCGACACATTATACGTGTCTTGGTGGCAAGTTTCCTAGTTAAGTAGGGTCCGCCTTGTCGACACCAGTTCATTTCTTTAGTGCACTGCTCGGGTCTTCTAATACGCTCTTGTAGCACGGTCTTGCAGCTTAGTGTTTCAATACAGAAAGCAAGGCTCGAGTTCTGGGGAGCTAAAGAAAAAGAATAGGGTTTCAGAGACTTAAGGTAGGGGTTCAGGTTTTAAGCTAGAACTACAGGGAATAAGGCAGGAGCTGGAGAGACTTTGAGGTTAACTGCGGAATAAAAGAAGCAGCTAGAAGACTCACACCCCCAGACTTCAAGGTTTAACAATACAAGAATTCGATTCTGGAGGGACAGACTAGGTTGGCGGGCCCAAGCTTAAATACAAGAATGAAAGCGCAGAGGGACAGGTCAAGACAAAAGATAGTAAGAGCGATAACAGGGCAAGTAAGCTTAGGTGCCTAGCCAGAAAAGATCCAACGTCAGTAACTACGGAACGAAAGTTTCCCTTTTCACAGTCCTATTATTATGCGCGGGTTTTCCAAATGGTATTTATGCTGAGTAGGATAGGCAGGTCGAAGCCCTAACTAAAGAATTGATATCGAGAAGGTAAGTTTGCAACTAACAACTAAGGTCTGATACACGGGAATGCCAGTAACGATATAGTTTTCTTTGTTAGTAGGTATAGTGGGAATAAAAAGAATCAAAAGGTGGGCGAGGTAGCCTTAGAGACAGGAAGGGTCGCTTTGAGTTCAGTAAGGAGAGACTAAGGGTAAGGAAGAGGATAACCAAACTCGAACTAAAGACTGAAAACAGGGAGCCTAAGCCCTAGAGCGGAGGGGCTAATGAAAGTGGACCTGGGCCCCACACTGAGGAGTTCAAGAGGTAGGTCAAAGAATAAGATAAGGTCTCATGAGTAGTAAAGTAAGGCCGAGCGGGTAGTAGGCTTTCAGCACCTACGTATTAGTTAAAGAATTCTAGCCAGGATCAATTCTTTTTAGTAGGCTTTCAGCACCTTTCCATTAGTAGATGGATTCCCCCGGATCCGGTGTCAATTCCTATACTGACTTTGTTTGCTCCACTTGCGTATTAGTTATGTGTTATAGCTCCGCCTGGTATCCTGACTTTCTAGCTTTGAACTCTTTAACCACTGCCAGCTGGCAGCTAAAGCTGCCCTGGCTTTGCTGCCTTTAGGTCTTACTCTCCCAGCTAGAAAACTGACATCACTTACGACAAACCTTATCTCCTTGGCCTTCTTTCTTTCTACTTATACAGATCCTATGTTCTATAGCTTCAAACAACTTCTCTTTGCTTTCATTCCTTATCTACTATCAATAAGGCAAGGCTGAAACAAGAGGAAAAGGAACCAACTAACACCTAACAACAGAAAGAGTCAAACAAAGAAATAAGACTTCCTTTACTTGACCTAAAAGCTGCCTTTACTTGGGTGCAACCTATGCCTAGAGTGCTTCCAATACAATATCTTAGATTATAGAATCGAACCCGGGCTTCCATTACTAACAATAAGGATGGAGCTAACGAAGGGAAGTAGTCGCTTGTCTGCTTGTCAGTTAGCACTGGTTCCAATCTTTCTTTCAAGTTCTCTTATTAGAACTACGGAGCCAGTCTAATAACTGCCCTGACTGCTTTCTTGAACTTATATGCCTATGAGGGGCCTGTCCTTGCTGTCTTTGATTTCCTTGTATTAGTAGTTGGATGCGCCTACATCGTACCTATGAGTTACATGCCCAGTTACATAAGTGAAAGTCTCTACTTACTTGGTTACAGTGAAACCCTTAGAGGGGGTTTTTTCAGTCCTGTTAAGCCCTAGCTCAATTCTAACTAGCGGAGGAATCAGGTTTAGATGCCACATGGTATAAGTTTGAGAGCTGGCGTATAAGGGTTAGTAGTAAGGGTAGTAAGAACCGGAGTTAGGCAGGTCAGCTTCGGGGTCAGCAGCAAAAATACTAGTTGTAGGCGAAAGTCCTGTTATCAGTGGTGTAATCCCCCATCATTAGTAGCAGAACAAGAAACAGGAAAGTAGTACTTAGGGAAATAGGCAGTGAGCCTGGGAGACCAGATTAGTAGAATCAGAGGGGGTAGTGGCTTGGTCGTTACTCGTCTCTTCTACTAGCTCTATTGGTATGTAGTGTGGACTAGCATCCTAACTTCTGTATTTTTGTCCGCCAGGCCAAGAAAGAAGGCTGGGCAGGAGGGAGGT
This sequence comes from Musa beccarii, assembly GCA_024322285.1. Taxonomy (NCBI): domain Eukaryota; kingdom Viridiplantae; phylum Streptophyta; class Magnoliopsida; order Zingiberales; family Musaceae; genus Musa; species Musa beccarii. The sequence goes on from JAIWVJ010000024.1 coordinate 167,052, forward strand.
CAATTCTTAATTCATAGTTTCATTGCTATACTACTTAGTGCAATGCTTATTAGGCGCAGTTCCATTCTTATAGTACAACATTCCTTATTTGGGGCTGTTGTCTTAGACACTGGATTGAGTTACGATACACCGAATGAGCTAGTGCCCAACATAAGACAAAAACGAATTACTAGACTCAAAAGTGAACTGCCAATAAGGAATCCTGCGAATGTCTATCATTTCATATACACTAACTCATTCCATATCTAATAACTCAAGGTCTTAATCTACCAACTCAAGGTCTTCCAATACCTTAGAGAACTCGGGTACTACCGTAGTAATTGAACCAGTATAAGTAAGAGACTGAAACCACCGTTCACAATACTTGGTTTTCTAATAGAACTAGGAAATCGGCTACTGATAAAAAGTACTTTCATTAGCTTCATTATGAGACTCCCTTCTTGCATTCCCTATACTGGGCACTTGGGCTTAACTAACTTCTAATGGGAATCGAACCATGGTAATAGTAGTCCCGAAGACTAATAGCTGTTAGCGGTAAGGGCCAAGACGACAAGGAACTACTAAACAAGCCGACAAGCCGACAAGTAACTACTAGACAAGACACTACTAACGAACAAGCCGACAAGTAACTACTAACGTTACGCGTCAGTCGGGAACAAGCAACTACTAATGTTGCGCGTTAGGAGCCTGGAGTTAAACGTTAGCGAGTCCCTAGCGTTAGCGAGTTAAAAGCGCGTAGGAGTTAGTAGGCTAATGTGACGCGTCAGTAGTGCCTCGTGTCGCGGCAGGGCCGCTCTTCTTATCAATTGAAAGAAAGAAAGTAGGAAATAAGGTGCTGAAAGCGAAATAAAGAAAGAGAATCACCAGTTAAAGAATTTCATGCAGTGGAATTAACCTCGCTCGTAAGAGAGTCTGCCCCGACAGCTTCACTTGCTACTTCAACAATCAACTAAGAAAAGAGATATTTGCTGGGCTCTGATCTATACTCAATTCAGTAGCTCTTCTTATTATATTCTATTATAGGAGAACATATTATAGGAGAACAGATTCCATTCAACAAGAACCAGAGCAGGGCTACCTGGGTTAAGGAAGTTCGATTCAGGAAGTTAAGTTATTGGCTTTCCCGAGTCGGTAGATAGAGGTTCTTGGCTTGACTATTCCACTGTAAGGTACATAATTCAACTAAAGCAGAGGTAGGGGCGAGAGAGGAAGAGAGATTATCTATTTGCTATCAGGCAAGCAACGTATACAAAGGCTAAGACCCCAAGAGCAGGAGTTTGAACAAGAGAAGAAGCCCAGCCGGGTGCTCCTCTCTGCTAACTTATAAATGAATATAGTAGAAGCAGGAAGGACAGAAAGGTTGCTTTGAAAGAATATCAATAGTGCTCTTCGAAATCCATCAATACAGATCTAAGGAAATCAAGAAAGTATAGATGCTGAATATAAGTCATAGGTAAGAATAGGTGCTGATAAGCGAAATCAAGAAAGTAAGAAAGTAAGAAAGTCTGCCCCAACCTATCTAAGTCTGCCCTGAACAACCCTTAATCTTATAGTAATAAATGCATTTCTAGCCTCCAATGGAGATATTCTAGTGAAGATTCTATAAAACTACTTGAGTTACCAAGACACGGATAGACAAGACGACAAGCAAACGTATCTTTCTCTGGCAACTCCTCTCCCTCTCTAAACCTACCCGAGTCAATTGAATGAAACTGTCCCTTGAAGACCAGACCCGAACTAACTCATAATACATAGGCTTCTGCATTCCTATACTTACTAGCAATGTAAACACGGAATGAAACCACTAAGTCCCAGCCATATTAGCTGCCCTTCATTAGTTGTGGAATCACCAGTCAGAGGAAAGTGTAAGTTAAGCTCGTACCGTTTAGGGCGAGGAAAGTGTACCAGATCAGATGCAAGCTTAGAAGCAGGAAGGCAAAAGGGAGACCAGAAACTATCTATCGGGGTCAAGTAAAGGCTTTGCAGCGGAACGATGGCTCATAAAGAAAGAAATCCAGTATTGAACATATATTTAGTAGTTAACCGGGAAGGAAATCAATCCATCAATCAGTGTTGAGGTCGGAAGGAGAGAGAGTGGAATACCGATCCTGTTGTTGGCGAAAGGGGTGTTTCGGGAAGTCTATTTAATAAGAGATAAGTAAACAACCATGTGTTCTCAATTGAATCAGAGAATTGATCTTCACCCTGTCTTTCTCATTCAACTAACTAAGATCTTTTAACCGCTTCTGAAGTAGTTGGCAAAGGGGAAAGTAAGTCAGCTGCCTAAGCTTTGTCATTAGTAGATGCTTGCCTACTTGCTATGTGCTCAGGAGCCGGAGTTAGATTAGATGAGAGCCGAATTCCGTTCATTGTTGCAAGAGAAGGTAGAGAAGATATATGAACTGACGCTACACATTAGTAGTTACTTGTCGGCAAAGAAGCGAGGTCAAGTAAAGGCTTTTCAGCAGGAATAGAAGCAGTGCTAAAGTAAGCTGCAAGCGGGCTAGTTCCAGTTGACAGTGGAGAATTGCCAGTTAAAGTTCTATTTCCACTCCTAGGATTAAGGTCTAGTTTACAGAGGTATGACAGCAGGGTTCAAAGAGAAATCGAATCTTTTATCCAATACGCCGGGTAGGTTTAGAGAGGGGCGAGTATCCTTCAGTTGGGGATTCAAACCCAGCTTTTGAGTCCTGTGCCCTTCAGAGTCCTGTGCCCTTATAATTAATGTTAATGCACCTGTGTTCGCCTGTCCGGGGGAGTATAGAGCTGTACCGAAGTCAATTAGAGAATGTTGTTTACTTAAAACCTTAGGAATCACTCTTGTCCTATAGTGAATTGATAAACAAGAGCTTAATGAGTTCCCTTGATCTATACTATTTCTCTACTTAATGAAGTATTGATCCTTATATACGAGAACGGATGCAACAAGAACTAGAAATCCAATCTACTTAATTAAGCACTGACCGCTGACGAAGGAAGGTAATTCTCCACGACAACTAAGGTAAAGAACTGGAACCGGTGATTCTCTTTCTGACCTTGCCCGAGTTGAAGCCTATTAATAAGCGCATCTCTATCAGTTGTTGGAGCTGGTACAGGCCCGACAGAAGAAGTTATGCCAGTGGAAGACCGAGTTTCAGCTAAGTGCTCTTATTTGACTGGCTCATCTCCGCTAACTAAAGAATACATTTGAATGGAACTTCTAATAAGCTAATAATTGGAATGAAAGCCGGTTTACTCTCTTTAACAGAAACAAGCAAATAAGCCGAAGATGGTCAACTCCTACTTTTCCTACTTTTGAGGTAAACTCAGATTTCCCCAACTCGTATACTAGGGATTCTATAACTCTTACTCTTACTCTTTCTTCTTTACCTGCTGCTCTACCTGATTGAGAGTCGCTAACAAGCACTTCCAGAACAAAACTTTCTATTGGACCTGGGCCTGTATACCCAAACTATCTCTACTTGGGAAAGCCTTTCACTCCTCTGTCAACTATCTACTTGGAAGCTACTACTAAACAAAGAAGGGGAATGCGCTAGCAATGTTGTATTAGGGCATGCTCGATAGATCATACCTGCTTACCATTCTTCTACTATATGCGCTCGATCATACCTGCATTGAGAGTACCCTGCTGCTAGGGGAGCTTCTACTTACTTATCAGTCGCTCGATCGTACCTGTTATCTCATACTATACTGGCTACTTAACTAGGTCTACAACCTACTTGCAAATAAGGTGAGCTATAGTAAAGTAGCGTCGGCCTATAAGAAGTCAGACTGTTGGTTGCTACTGGAGCGTAGGCAGCTAGGGGATACTTTCAACCAGCATTCCTTCCCTTCCGAGCCGAGGGCAGCGAAGATGGGATCTAGCTTTGAAGCAGAAGCAAGAGAGCTATAAAGGGCAGAAATAGACATATGATTCTCTTAAAGCAAGGGCAAGGGCAGTGAAATCGATCGGGCAAGGGCTGCTTTAGCTGGCTACTTTCTTATGGCTCAATAGAATAAGCGATGTGTTCGTTGATTCTACTCATTAACTTCCCTCCCCTTTAGCCGACCTCTCCTAATAGTGCTAATTAACTGGATATAGCTTTTTGCCTCTTCTACTTATCTGAGTAATTCCTCTACTTTCTTTCTTGATTTCCATACCGAAACACCCCATTGCTAGAGCACCCAACCCACCTCTCTTTACAGCACCGCTGCTCGAAACTATTGATTGAACCCTGCTTGCTCCTCTCTGCTAACAGCATGCGGCTCATCTAACTCCATTTCTTTTCTACCTTCATTAGGCTAATCTTTCTCTGGCAACCCGGGATTCCATTCGAACAGAAACAAGCAAATAAGCATTTGATGCCCTAAAGTAAAATAGCCTGCGAATTGATGTTGAGATGGAGTCCTTTCTGAATCTAACCTGCTTTTATTACTTTCCATTAATATTCCTATTCTTCATAATCAGTTGCTGGTTCTCCTTTGCCAACTTCCCTGGATGAACTCTATTCCTGCTAGTAGTGAGCGAGGCAACTCGTATCTACTCTTGGGGAAGGACATTCTCCACAGAGGACTTGCTCGTACTAAGAAAACCCCGAACACAGGAATAGTAGGATAATTCCACTAATAAGTAAGAAAAACGCCCACCTAATAGGGCTAAGTCACCAACCTAACCCCCGACTTCCTTACCCGATCTTGAAACAGCTTCAATGAAATGAAACTATAGGGATAAGGAGTGAATGAAACTATAAGGAGTTAGCAGAGATTCAATAGTATCCCCCCTGGTAGTACTGCAGAGAATCATTAGCCAGAGTGAGATTCGATGGAAAGGTATGGTTGCACAGGACTTGGTAACAACTAACTAACGCCGAACACTGGTTAGCTCTTTCTCCCCTAGCAGCAGCCATCGTTCCGCTGCCCTTCTGTAGCTTGCCTTGGACTTGAATCAATTCCTTCTGAAGCTGACTATCCTTTATCAAGATAATGACAATATAGAATCTAGTGGGGAATGCTCTTATAGCGGAGTTGCTTGGTTAGTTTTGTCTTGTCTAGTAGTGACTTGCCTGTTTGTCGACTTGTCTGTTGCTACTGAGTTAATACTGTAGCGGCGGTTGCTAATTCATCTATGAGGTTTCATATTCTTCTACTGGATGTGCTGGATCATACCCGCATTGAGAGTAGCGAGTTTCATGATTTGTTTAATGTGAAGGAAGTATTTCTTCTAAGTTGCAGCATCAAGCGGGCTAGTTCCAGTTGCCTTACTTATGGGGATGCATTTCATTCTTTGATTTACTGGTTAAATTCTTTAATGCAAGACTTAGTGCACTCGATCGTACCTTCTCCTCTATACCCTAGATACCAGCATCCTTTCTTTTATTCCTAAAGGCGCGCCTACTCTTTCACTCTTACTATACTTTCTATTATTCTTGGATTGACTTATCGTACTTACTTGCTTCTTAGATGAAGTCTACCTTCACTTGTATCAAATATCTATTTCACTTATTGGCCTAACTCTCCTTGTTTTGAGTCTGGAACTGCGATTTCTCAGGCTTAACTAACTCAACTACAGAATGGATCTACCGCTTGATATACTTTCACTCATAGCTCTTAGGATCACAAACTAATGAGTAAGGCCAATAGACAGTAAGGGCAGGCTAATTAACAGGCTCTCGTACAACCAAGTAAGAATCAAGGCCTGTTCCATTGTTATAAGCACTAGTTCAATCAGACGGGGTTCTGTTTAGTATGGGTTTCAACCTTTCCAGCAGTTGCTTCAATCTTGTTGACTGTGATAGTGATTTCATTATGAGAAGCACTAGTCAAAGAATGAGAAGCACTAATGCCATCCGGGTAGCAATATCAGTTTCATATTAACGATACCGGTTTCAGAGAAGGGAAGGGCAGCAGCTACTGCTTCAAGGCTAACTACCTCAGCTTTAACTCTCAGGGCTCCCTATTGACTTTATTGCTTTTGAGCTAAAGTGTGTAACTATTGAATCCAAATCTGATACCTCTGCCAACAAGAGTAAGACAACAACATACTACTCTTTTCATTCCGATACCATGGCATCTAAATCTTATTACTCGGCAAATAAGGATGGGACTGCTGAAGGGAGACTGCCCTTATTACCTATTAGTTTGACTTTCCTTGCTCTCAAGCACTAGAACTACCCCTATGAGATTCTACTTTTCCTATACTCTATTGGAATTCAACTACCAACAATAAGTAGTGGTTTGGTTTCATCCCTGTTCCCGTAGGAGTAAGTATCATCTAACTCTCCCCAGTAGTCGGAATGCAACTAAACTGTAGAAGAGTAAAGACTCAAAGTAAGGGCAGCAAAGCAGCTGGCAGTGTGAAAGAGGTAGGTAGTTTTAGTTTAAGAGAAAGGTATGGCAGGCTCTAAGGCATTACCGGATCAGTAGCTCTGGTCTTAGGTTCTATTCTTGTTAGCCCTAGTTCCCAGCTCCATTCTGACTTTTATGCGTTGCTTGGCGAAGCAATCTCGTAACTATAGTACTGGAAAGAATGCACAACTGACCTAGTAGATCAAACTACTCTTGTAAATATAATAAGAAAGGATGTAGAAACCTATACTATAATATAATAATGAATAATGTTTTAACAAGCCAATCAAGAACTTCATAAGGATTTCTCATTGTTTAAGCACTGATCTTATCCCTTCTCAACGTACCAACCGTAGTTTTGTTCTTACTTTCGAATTGAGTTGACTCTAGTTCATGGGCATAATAAAGTACTCGTTTTGCTAACCTAAGTCTATGAGAAAGAAGCTGGTGCTAGGGTTGTTTCAAGTTTGAGAGTTATTCCCTTGTGTATAAGTCTGCAAGAGAAATGATTGGCGCTTGTCAGTTGCCCGCTCAAAGTATTTATTACTCAGATATGTGCTTGAGAAGTCCAGACAAGAAAATGAGTGTCGAAGTCGGCAAAAGGAGAGGGTGGTTTAGTTCCAGTTGTTGGCAATGATCTGTTATATTCCTTTTTTACATATGAGATGCGCAAGCAAATTCAATGACAGGTTTTACACGGTTTTACTCGAAACAAGATGGACTAAGTTAATTTGAGTGCGTCAAGTTGACATCGACAAGAGGATAAGTCGGAACAGAGGCAAAGTTTTGAGGCGAATATGCTTTAGAACAGCTGTGACAAAGGCAAGATAGGTAATTTGCTTACAAGAGAAGAGGAGTTTCTCGCGATAGAGAATGGGCTTATTTACAGGCCAAGTAGTGGTCCAAGTCGTCTTTATTCAGCGCTAAGTATAGAATGTCCCTCCTTTCCTTTTGAAGCGAGTTCTGTTTCTGCGATTGGCTTTAGTCAGTTGATAGAGGTTCTATCTGTTCTTGGCAAGACTAAGTACTCAGAGTTTCATATGAAAGTGAAAGTGGAGTTGA